>APFE030748244.1:0-27648 GCA_000404065.3 Pinus taeda | reverse complement strand
TTTACCAGCAACACCTTTTTGTCTTCTATCATATCCCTCACAAAGTGATATTGAGCATCAATGTGCTTTGTCTTTGAATTGTAAGCAGGGTTCTTTGCCAAGAAAATTGCACTTTTCCTGTCACAGTCTATCCTTATAGCTCCCTGTACCAACCCCATATTTGAACACAATCTCTGAAACCAAACTGCTTCCTTGCTTTGCATGAGTGGCTGCCATGTATTCTGCCTCTGTAGTTGATAGTGCCACTACAGATTGTTTCTTACTCATCCAACTGACTGCACCTCCAAATAGGTTAAACACATACCCACTTGTAGATCTTCTCTGATCCAGATCTCCAGCCCAGTCTGCATCAACAAACCCACGAATATCCAACACTCTGTCCAATCCTGGTCTTCTTTGGTAGCACAAACCATAATCACTAGTGCCACGCAAATACCTGAACACCCACTTCACTGTTGTCCAGTGCTCCTTCCCTGGTTTTGACATAAACCTGCTCAATACTCCCACTGCATGTGCAATGTCTGGTCTAGTACAGACCATTGTATACATCAAGCTACCGACTGCACTTGCATATGGAACACGGGACATGTCCTCTTCCTCTTCTTGTGTCTTGGGACACTGTTCAGTAGATAACCTCACACCTACAGGAATAGGAACCTTCACCGGTTTACTATCCTGCATATTAAACCTCTGCAATATTGTCTCGACATACTCCTCTGGTTTAACCAGAGCTTCCTCTTTGCCCGATCTCTTTTAATTTCAATGCCCAAAATATAGTTTGCAGCCCAGATCTTTCATGTCGAATTTTGGAGGACAATTGGGTCTTCAAATCCTGGAATAATTTCTTTGTCATTTCCAACCAACAAATATCATCCACATACAAGACCAGATAAATAACACGGTCACCAATTAATTTAAAATACACACAATGTATCCTGCTTTGCTTCTGGTGAAGCCAAGTCCACCGTATAAATGTATCAAATTTCTGATTACCAATCCTTGGTGAACTGTTTTAAAAACCCATACAGAGAACTCCTTTACTTGCAATACTAGTTCTTTTCTACCCTTCAACCGCAAAGCCTTCGGTTGCTTCATGTAATGTTCCTCTTCCAAATCCCCGTGAAGAAATGTTGTCTTCACATCCATCTATTCTACCTCAAAATCAAAAGCAGCAACAACAGATAAAAGTAATCTAATAGAAGTTACCTTGGCAACAGGAGAAAAAATATCACCAAAATCAATTCCCGGCACCTGGGAATAACCTTTTGCTACCAACCAGCTTTGTATTTCTCCACCTTCCCTTCTGCATTTGTCTTCTTCTTGAACACCCATTTGCTGCCAATGGGTTTCCTTCCAGCCGGCAACTCCACCAGATCCCAAGCCTCATTTTTGTGCAAAGATGCCCTTTCATCAACCATGGCCTCTTTCCAGAGTTTTCCATCCTCTGAATCCACTGCTTCCTTCACAGTTCTGGGATCATCATCAGTAACAGACAAAGCAAAGTTTGAACAGAAAGCAGATGGACTATACCTTTCTGGCTGCCTTCCTTCTCGAGCTGATCTTCTCACAGCTGGAGTTTGTGGCTCTTCATCTTCTGATTCCTCCTCTGCTACAGAGTCTGATCTTCCTCCTTTAGTTCAAACTCTATCTTCACAGGTTCCTTTGGTTGGACTTCATATTTAATAACATCTTTCACCTCTCTGAACACCACATCTCGACTATACATAACCTTCCTTGTTACTGGGTTCCAAAGCTTATAACCCTTTAAACCATCCTTATACCTAATAAAGATGCACTTTTTAGATTTACTATCCAACTTGGTTCGTTTCTCCTTTGGAACATGTACATATGCATCACATCAAATACCCTCATATGTGAAAGGGAGGGTTTCTTACCAGTCGATACCTCTTGTGGAGTCTTATCCACTAACGATGATGAAGGTGATCTGTTAACTAGGTAACATGTTGTCTCCACCACCTCTGCCCAGAATTCTCGTCCTAACCTAGCACCATTGAGCATGCTTCTTGCCCTTTCCATCAACATCTTGTTCATTCTTTCTACAACTCCATTTTGTTGAGGTGTATATGGAGTATTTTTCTGCCATGCTATACCACACTTCTTACAGAATTCTTCAAATTCCTTACTGCAAAACTCTCCACGATTATCTGTCCTCACCACCTTTATCTTCTTCTCTGTCTAGTTTTTCACCAGACCCTTAAATTCTTTAAACCTATCAAAGACTTCATATTTATTCTTAAGGAAATATATCCATGTATTCCTTGAGAAGTCATCTATAAATGATACATAGTACACAAACTTACCTAGTGAATGGAACCTTACAAAGTCCAAACACATCACTGTGCACAAAGCTCTAATATCTGTTTCACCCTCTTGGCCACCAGAGGGGAAAACTCACCCGATTCTGCTTCCCATACACACAATTTTCACAGAAATCAAAATCCAGAGAGCTATTACTCATACCTTCTACCATACCTTTACCATGAAGTATTCAAAGGCCCTTCTCTCTAATATGTCCAAGCCTTCAATGCCATAACATGGTCTTCTCTCCAGAGACTACTAGATTTTCTACTCCACTTTCAGGAACCACAAAACTATTGCACCCATCAACAATAGTGCTACCTTGTAACTTTTACAAAGTTTCAGTCTGAACTCCCCGCATCAATACCAGTGCTCCCCAAACCATCTTGCAGGTATCCTTCTCTAACACTATTTTTACACTTGCATCATCCATCTTGCTTATAGAAATCAGATTTCTAGCCAAAGCAGGAATATGCATAACACCTGAAAGTGTTCTAACCCTTCCACCTTGCAACTTCAACTTTACTTTTCCGCGACCAATGATTCTAGCCTTCCTATCATCCCCTAAGAATACATCACCACGATCATATTTCTCATACACGTAGAACCACTCTCTATGGGGAGTGAAGTGAAAGGATGCACCTGAGTCAATCAACCATGCCTCATGATATACATGTGTACTTGAAGAAGCCAAGTACACATCCCCACCTTCATCTTAGATGATTTTTGCCTCTGCAGAAGGAGTATCATCAGATCCCTTTCCTTTATTAGGAGCTTTAGATTTACAGTCCCTTTTGTAGTGCCCTTCCTTTCCGCATTTCTAGCACACCACTTTTACAGCTTTTCCTAGAGATTTAGATCTCCCTCGAGATTTAGATCTCCCACTCGATGACTTATTTTTGTTTCTATTCTAGGACCGTCCTTGTACAGATAAGGCATCACCATTCTGGCTCTCCATATTTTTCTGTCTCATCTCCTCTGTCAGCAAGGATGAGACTATTTCATCAAAATGCAAGGAAGTTGCATTGCTACTTATTGCAATAACCAAACTATCCCACGAATCTGGTAGAGAACACAACAAACTGATGCACTTATCTTCATTTCAAATTTTAATATCAACAAACGCTAACTGACTTACCACAGTATTAAATGTGTTCAGATGCTCTGTCACCGAGTCTCCATCTTTCATCCTCAGGTTATACAGGTTTTTCTGCAGGAATAGTTTATTCACCAGATACTTAGATTGGTACAAAGTCCCTAACTTGTCCCACAAAGCCTTCGCCATAGCTTCCCCTAATACATTTAGCAATAATGAATCTGAGACACAATTTTATTGTGCTCTTTGCCTTACGATCCAACTTCTTCCATTCTTCATCAAACACTCATGTTGGTTTAATAACCAGATCTACCATGATCCACTGATCTTTATCCACCAACAGATCCTCCATCTTGAGTTTCCACAGCTCAAAACTCTGATCATTAAATTTATCGATCTCTATCTTTCCACTACTCACCATCTTCTTTCACCACCAGAATCGATCTCACAGATCTCCCACTGAACAGCGTCTACCATAGGCCTGAGCGAAACCCCTCAGCCACAAAGGCATCCCCTTGAAGCCAAAATAGCTCTGATACCAATGTAGGTTTTAACCCCGTATAGAAATTACCTACATACGAATTCTAAAACACATAAAATAAACAATGCAAAACATGGAGATTTTCCCGTGGATCCCAAAACCAGGAGTACCAGCTTGATTTTTTTAGTATGTTCCTTTCAATGTTACAATACATATTTATACATGCCGAAGCATCCAATACCATGGACCGAAAACCATCGCGTCCAAAACCATGGACCGAAAAACCATAGGTAGGTTTGCCCAACCTAATGTAGGGTCCAAAAAAAAAAAAATTCCTGGGGCGCTGCCTTGAACCCCGTAGAGGGGGGCTACCTACCCCCCTCAAACCCCCCAAACAGGGGGGGATGCTGCCCCTGCTGCGCAATCGGCACAACGAAGGGAGGGCTTCGCCCCTCCTCTAACCCCCCAGTTCGCTATGTGGGTTAGTTGTGGAAAGAATATAACACAACCCAACACCGAAGAGTGATGCAATGATCAATGGTAGAGTGCCTTGGCCTAAAACTAGCTTTCCCTTTAGCTCATTAACCTCTTTTTATGTCGAGTTTCTGATTCTGTGCTCCAACATGCTCTCAAACAATTTTCCAAGAAGAGGATTGACCATAATAATGCGGTAATTAGTGGGATTATTGATGTCTCCACTCTTTTAAAGAAGGATAACCACACTCGTAGTCCATTCCACTGGAAAATTTCCTTGCATGACATTGTTGAATGTCCTTTTAATGATTGGGGCCAAGGTCTTAACATGCCACTTTAAAAATTCTTCCTGCAAGTCATTAATGTCGTGAGCCTTACCATTTGCTAAATTTTTTGTACCCTACCTGACCTCCTCCACTGAAAATAACTTGGTTGTAGATCTGATTATGGAGGGATTACTTTTCTCTTCATCTCTCTAATAGAGGAGCTTCACATAATCTAATCACTATGCTATTGATATATTATTGTCTATTCTATTTGTCTTTTCTTGCAGCTCCCACCAAAAACCTTTGGGGTTGTTATTTCCCAAAGAAATTAATTCATTCCTTCTTATAGCCATGTGACTTTATTTTTTAGTTTCAATCATATTTTTATATTTCTTGAGGGTTTCACTATTTTTCTCCTTTTTAAGTGACATTTTAGTGGCCTTGCATTCTTCATCATACCAAGGATTATTGGAAAAGTGTTTAAGATTTTCTTCTTATGCCGAGATCTTTTTCACACCTCTAAAGCTTTGTAGATTATATGAATCAACATACTATTGCAAAAGAACTATGTTGCTGCACTATCTTCTTTGACATCCGTGTTGTGTTTTCTCACCTAAAAGTGTTGTTCCAAAGCCACAGCAAAGAGCTCTTGATTTTCCTTGTTCATGAGGATTCTTCCACTTGCATGTGCTTTCATTTGAGATTGTTGGGTCTTCACTTCTTGTATCTCACTTGTGTGCATGCCTAGCTTAAGAAAGAGAGGGATATGGTCTAAGTTCATCTCAATAGGATGAACCCTAATCCTGAAATACGAAAAATTGCAAATAAAGCTATAGGAGCATATCACGTAGTACATCACACTTTGACCGTTGTAAGTTTTACATGTGATGCCCCTGAATCTTGTCCAAGATTTGATGCCATTGCAAATAACCATGTCGTAGAGGCTACATAGGACTAACAACTCAATTCCAAAGTGGCACACACTCCGATTCCCATCTTGAGAGGTCCTTTTCTATGCGTGATCATCAATCTCTTCTAATCGAAGAAGGTTATTGTCCATATTCTCATCACTTCCCAATTGAATAGACTGATTGCTTGTTGTCCTGGCATTACAGTTCCCAATTAGCACTATATCTCCTAACATCTCAAAGGTAGAGATATCTCTTTTCAAAGCACCGAAAGGGTCTTCATTATCTAAATTTGTATTCTTGTATAACTTTGAGTTTTTTGGGGAAAAGTAACATGCAACCAACCTGAATGTTACTTTGTTCTTAGTTATACTCAACCATATAAATTGCTTATTTGGATCTTCTTTTTCCACTTTTACTATTCTTCCCCGTAATTCTCTTATTAGAACTATAACTTCCCTAGTGAAAAGTTCATGTAATAAAAGTTAATAAAGGAAAAATAAGACCACAGTTAAGGGAAACTTATTCCAAGTTGAATGTTGAGAAAATATATTGTAGTGGGCATCACTGGATGTGTTTATGGCTAAGAAAATTGGCAAAGGCTAAGGCAAAGGAATTAAAAGGAAAAAAGGCATTTTTGGAACATTTATTTATGAAAATAAAGGAAATTAGGATAACAGTAAGGTGAAATAAAGGAAATTAGGATAACAAAAAATGGAGGCCTTATTAATAAAAAGGATTTTGAGGATTAGCTGGTAACCTTTTTTAAGAGTTCTCTCATTATTCTCTCTCTCTCTCACTCTTGGTCACTTAGAGTTTTCTTGGAGCACTCTAGCTTTGGATCAAGCAAGAAAAGCAAGCAAAGGGAAAGGAAGGAAAGCAAGGATCAAGGAAGGAAGGGTAGGATCAGGTAGCTTCAGCAGGAATTCTTGTAGATAACATATTGCATGTGTCATTTCCAAGTTGGTTTTGACATGCATGGCTTTACATGTTGGTGTATTGTTCTCTTGTTGTATATGGCATGGTTTTGCCAAGTTATGATAGTGTTTTTCAGCCTAGCCTTGCCTTTTTCCAGATGCCATGGCTTGTTGGGATGTTATCTCGGTTGTGATCTTTGGATTTTTTCGATGGACTTCGAAATCCCGGGCGAAGGTGGTCTCAAGGTTCATTCCCAAGGGCCTCAAAATCTCTTGACTAGTTTTGGTGGCATACATGGTAAAACTTAAGGGAGGCCTAGTGATTTGGGTATAGATTGCAGTAAATACTGAGAGATTGGTCTCAGTATAGGGCCTAGTGATCTGGGATTAGATTGCAGTAAACCCTGAGAGACAAGGAGATGGAAAATTCCTTAAGGATAGTGATGGATTCACGATGGCATTCCAAGTTCAGTCCGATTGTGATTGGAGCACTGATTTTGGTAATGATCATAGTTTGGTGAGGGTGGAGGTGGTTTAACTTTTGGTTTCCCTTGTTTATTTTTGGATTGGTTTATCCATGAGATCCCACATTAATTCTTGGAATATGGAGGTGACTGGCTGAAAGAAAGTTTTGGTTCAACCATGTTTATGGTTGGGTGGTACGTGGAAGTCCCGAACTTGATTGGATTTGCCTATGATTAATGAAAGCTAAGTTATCCTACTTTTTCACTTGTTTATATTTGGATTTAATGGTCGTTATGTCTTTGTTATTTCCATGGTTTTATGTTGCTTATAGGCATAGTTAATTGGCTGGTTCATGTCATTCTTGTTTCATGTATTTTCCTGTAATTGGTTAAATGATGGATGCAAGACCTAATTGATGTCATAACAATTCAAGGGAGAAGGTGGTGATACTTCTTATCATGTTTCATAAGAGTTTTCAGTCATTCATGCTTTTTCTTGTATCCTAGACCTGTAGATTGCATTGATGGCAAGTGTTTGACAGAATGTCAGTCCTAGATGGTGATGGTCAAGCTTAGTCTTGGAGTTGATTTTTGGTTCATTAATCTTGTCATCATGTATTTGATGGATTCTGGACGTTGCTGCAAGTTCCAGGCAATGGCCAAAATTCTAGGCTACAAAAGTGCCTTAAATTCCACGAGCGTCGACACAGGTCTACTGGGAAAAGTCACTAGACACTCACTTGCAGGCCTATGGGAGCATCCAAAGGTCACTCAACACTAGAATGCCCATAACATGAGAGTATCCAGAGGTCAATAGGTCTAAAATATCAGTGGGACCCAGGGGCAGGATGCCTGAGTAGATGATATGTCTTCTGGGGGTGTTGTTGTTGATGTGGAAGGTATGGTTGATGTGTTCTATTGATTCCATTTCCTTAAGATCACTAAGGAGGTTGAATCCCTTGATAATGGCCTCTATCGTTGCATGTTTACCCTGGTTGGCCAGTTACTTAGGTAGATGTGGGAGGAGGGTGGTTATAGATTAGTATCAGAGCATGGTTACGCTCTCTTTGGGTGAATATGTTTGTCATGCATTCACGTCGGCTGTTCATGTGTCAGTCATCCTTGTAGTCTATGTGTCTGTTGCATATGCATGGTGTGGGTCATGGTCGTAGTGATGCCTCCATGGGAATGGGGATGTTGTTGTTATGAACCATGTTGTCATGAGTGTATGATTGGTTACATGTTATTATATGTCGCTTACATGTATCATTTTGTATGCTTGGTTACCTTCTTGAATGCTTGGTTGCAAGTATCATTCTTGTAAGCTTAGTTTCAAGTATTTTTTTTTCTTATGCTTGATTATATGCATTCATGCATGTGCGTGGTTGATTACACATTTCATATCCATGTTAATGTTTGCATATGGTCAAGTATACAATGGTGTAATGGTAGGTTTTGTCATGCATGTAGTCACGATATGTGTAGTTGATATGGTCATGCATTAATGTCTAGACTCTAGCTAGATTGATGGTTACATGGTTATGTGCTTATGTATCATATGTCTATATGCTATTATGATTATTTTATACATGTATCACACTGATTTGATGATATTTTAGATGAGATATCCTCCCCGAAATATGCTAAAGTATGTTTCTTTATTGTGATTTGGTTTAGCAGACATAGTATGCTTTGCAGGAAAGAGATCAAAATGGCAAGCAAGATGGTAGACTACAAAGAATCTCCCTATGAATCAAATGAGCAGCGTGGTGTTGGGAACTATTCTGATTTGGTAGATACATTGAGAATGTTAAAGGGTGAGATAAGGAGTTGTAAGGTAGACAATGAAAAAATCATGCAAGCACAAGAGAAACAAGTAGAGGTTATTGCAATACTACTTCATAGTTTGTCATAATGATAGTGATAGGGACCACTTCTGATCAACCATGATAAAGAGGACAGAACTAATGGGGCATATGGCAGGAGGTATTATGGTGGTCACAGGTCGGACAAGGATGACATGATCAGAGATGGCAGGTTGCTGGACACTTCGGATAGGAGAGGTGATAGACACAAGTATTATTCTAGTTCTTCTTTTGACAAGCATCGGGATCATTGTCGTTATCATTCTTATAGGAGGAGTGATACGGGATACTTACCAGATGAGTTTAAGAAAGAAAATCCACCTACCTTTGATGGAGAGATGAAGAAATCATAGGATGTAGAGACATGGTTTCTCGATATGAGGAAAATATTCAGATTGCATGATTATTCAGAAAACATAAAAGCAAAGATAACCACTTTCAGTCTCAAAGGTAAGGTGGATATTTGGTGGGAAGATGTGAAGAACACTAAGGTATACATGAGGATGATTTGACTTGGCATGAGTTAGAGAGTCTCTTAAAGAAGAAGTATTTTCTTGAAAGATACTTTGATGATAGAGCTAAGGAGTTTTATGAGTTGTGAATGGGTTCCATGACATATGATGAGTATACTAGGAGGTTATTGGAGTTGTTGAGATATGTGACTTGCCTCAAGGAGGAGAAGGACAAGGTTCAAAGATTCATCATTGGACTACCAGTAGCATACAAAGACTGGATTGAGATCGATGAACCTAGATCATTAGAGGAGGCCATCTGAAAGTTGAAACATTTTTATGAGCAGTTAAAGCGCAAAGTTGAGCATAAGTGTGACCTGAAAATAAATGAGAAATCCAAAAGAAAATGGCCAACAAAGTGAGGAAGACATCAAGATTCCGGTGAGAAATAAAATGTAGTCCCTTACAAGAGGTTCAATACAACTAAGAAGGGACATGGAGAGAAGAAGAAAGAGGTGGTGGTAGGGAACGATTGCAGTGTTGGATATGTGGTAAGGATCATCATAAGGGGGATTTTCCATAGTATCAGAGTGGTGGTAGACCCTAAATCTATAGTGCTTAGAAGGCACATATAGTTGGCGATGTTGGTCATAGAATTCCTCATATATATGAATTTGTGGACAACATTCAAGCGAATCATTAGGCATCTACCATTGAGATGCTTTGTGATCAAGTTGTTTCTATTCTGATTGATCCTAGATCTAACAATAGTTATATTAATTCTAACCTGATGGATAAGTGTGGTTTGAGAAAATAAGTGCATGCAGAATCTTGGTTGGTACAGCGGGCTACTGGTACAAAGAAGAGAGTTCATCATTGGGTAAGAACTTGTACATATGAGTTAAATGGTATGCCTACAATAACACATTTGAATTTACTTCCATTAGGATGGTATAGTATGTTTTTGGGTATGGTTTGGTTATACCTTCATAGGACCAAAGTGGATTTCCTCGAAAAGGCCATTGAGTGTGTGGATGATAGTGGGGAAAGAGAACTTTGCAAGGGAAGAATAAGCCTACACTAGTGAGGATGGTTACCACTATGAAGCCTAAGAATAGTTGCAAAAATAGCTGTGCGATGTTTGCAATGAATATTTCTAATGACAGAGGTAAGGAAGTTGAGGATGCAAGTGTTTTGAGGAGGTACCTAGTTCTAGACAATTCAGGATTTATTTCCTGAGGACATTATAGATTTTCCACCTCATACGGAGGAAGAATTTTCTATTGAGTTTGTGATAGGAGCAACTCTTGCATCAAAAGAACCTTACATGATGAGCACACCTGATTTAGTAGAGTTAAAGTTGTAGTTAAATGAGATGCTTGATAAGGGACAAATTAGGTCAAGTGTGTCACCTTGGGGTGCACCAATGTTGTTCGAAAGGAAGAAAGATGGTACTCTCAAATTATGCATTGATTGCAAGCAACTGAACAAGGAAACGATCAACAACAACTACGCATTGTTGAGGATTGGTCATTTGTTTGATTAGTTGAAGGGAGCAGTAGCATTCTCTATGACCGACTTGATATCGGGATACCATCAAGTACACATCAAGGAATAGGATATCTTCAAGACTATGTCCAGGACCAAGTATGGGAATTATGATTGTTGTAGTTCCATTCAGTTTGACTAATGTTTCAACTACATTTATGTGTTTGATGAATAGTGGGTTGCATCCTTATCTAGACAAGTTTGTTATTGTATTCATTGATGACATATTGGTATATTCTAAAACCGAGGAAGAACATGCCGATCATTAGCAGCAGTGTTGAGATTTCTAAGAGAGCATCAATTGTATGTTAATCTTAGCAAGTGAATCTTCTTTCAGAGTGAGGTACATTACTAGGGACATGTTATCTCCAAGGACGATATAGAAGTACATCCAAAAAATATAGGAGGCATCATAGAGTGGAAAACTCCCAAGAATGTGGATGAGGTGAGATCATTTATGGGATTGGCAGGTTACTACAGGAGGTTCATCAAGAAATTACCATGCATTGCATACCCTATCACATCATTGCAAAGGAAAGGGAAGAAGTTTGAATGGTCAGAAGAATGTGCAGCTAGTTTTGAGCAACTCAAGTAGTTGTTGAAAAATACATCAGTGCTAAAGATCGTACACCTAGACAAATAGTTTGTAGTGTGTAAAGATGCTTACAAGAGAGGATTTGTTGGAGTCATTATGCAAGAAGGAGAGGTAGTGTTCTATAAGTCACAGAAACTAAATGAGCACGAGAAGAACTATCTGACGCGTGATCTTGAGCTACAAGCGATCATACATGCATTGAAGATGTGGAGGCACCATCTTCTTAGCAGGAGATTTGTACTGATGAGTGATCACAGTGAGTCGAGGTATTTGTAGGACCAACTGAATCTAAATTCCAAGCAAGTTATATGGTTGGCTAGCTTTAGTGAGTTTGACTTCAAGATCAAATACATTAAAGTAAAGGAGAACTACATTGCAAATGCTCTTATAAGGAATGTACATGTAAATCATATAACAGCTATGAGCTCTTATGGGACATACTTATATGATAGGATATTGTAGGCAGGTCAGTACGATGTCAGGTATATGGAGATTATGGACAGGTTACAACAGAGTACTAGTATAGGTACAGGTATAGGTGGTAGTATAGGTATAGGTATATGTGGTATTATAGGTACAGGTACAGGTGATGGTATAGGTACAGGTGTATGTACAGGTATAGATGATCAGGATGTAAACTATCGACTCATCACAAATGGTTTAGTGAGATTCAGGGATAGGATCTCTATGCCGAATTGAAGTGAAATCAAGAAGCTTATCTTGAGGGAGTTTCATGTCAATTCATACTTGGGTCACTGAGGATATAAAAAGACATGGAAAATGGTGAAGAATTTCCACTATTGACCAAATCTGAAGAAGGAAGTGGCGAAGTTCATAGCTAGATGTTTAGATTGTCAGTAGGTAAAGGTAGAGTATAATAATCTAGGTGGTCTACTATAGCCTATAGTCATTCTGGAATGGAAATGGGATTTTATTTTCATGGATTTCATTATAGGTCTTCCAAGGACAGTGAGACATTATGATTCTATTATGGTCATGGTTAGTAGGTTGAGCAAGGTAGCTCACTTCATTATAGTGAAGACTACATATTCAACTGGTGAGGTAGCATAAGTTTTCATGACAGAGATAGTGAGATTACATGGTGTCCCAAAGAAGATTGTGTTAGACAGGGATGCAAATTTCACTTCCAAGTTTTGGGAGGATATCTTCATAGGTTGGAATCTATGATCTCCTGATCATGTGTTGGAATCTATGTATGCCTGGATCCCACACCTTGTGCTGCAAGTTTCCATTTGCCGCTGCTTTTGTCTGTTGTTCTTCTCCAGGTCTCCACACTTTATGCTGCTTTGCTCCACTATTTGCACTCTTGCAATCTTCTGTTGTCTTCCTCTTGCTGCTTCTCCTTTGTTTCACTGCTGCTGGTCTCTTCCGGGATTCCTTCATCATCATCTACCTCATCAGTTCAATTTCTTTGTCCAACATATTTTTTCTAGCATCTTCATTTAGACCTGTACTCACAAAACAATTGTTAGAATAAAAATCATAAGGCATCAGTGCCTCTTCTGCTGCTACCAATGTTGTCTCAACTGCCATCATGGGTGTTGCTGCCTCCCAAACTTCCTGTCCCTCTACAACATTCCTTTGCTCATCATCTGCAACTTTTTCCTCTTGTTCAGATGTCTCCTCAACTTTCTTTGTCAGCACATCAGTATGCTGATTTGCATTCACCAGCTGCACATAAGTCCTCTGTCTTTCCAACTCTCTTCTCTCGCGATCTAGTTTTCTATACAATTCAACAACTTCCTTAGGAGTAGAACTTGGAAACTTCACACGATTTTCCATATCTTCATCATCAGCTGGTCCTTCTTTTTCTGCATCAACATCCTTCAGATTCAACTCTTCTTGAACAATTTCTAAAGCTTGTTCATCTCCCTGTTCTGTACCTGCAAACATGCACAACTCATTAGTTTTTAAATCACAAGACTTTTCAGTCTTGACGGCTTCCTCTATAATTTCACCAATGGAAACCTCCTCTTTCAACTCTGCTGCTTTGAGTTCTTCCTGTTTCAAGTGTTCATCCATCATCTGCTTAAGCTTCTTCAGCTCCTTTGTTAACTACATGCTTATCTGTAAATCTCTTTTCTGTTGTAACCTCTGCCACTTCACTCTTTTCCTCACCAGTAAACCATGTCTCTGGTCTTTCACATTTTCCTGCAACAATTTCATCAATATCTCAAGATGAACTGCTATCTCAGCTTTCTCTTCCTCATACTCTTCCCGAGTCAACTGCTGCCTTATGCCATTTGCCTTGGCATATTTCTCCTTCTTTCTTCTGTGGCCTCTTTCTGAACCTCTGCTCTCTCCTTTATGACTTTTAGTAGTCATCTCCTTCGCCATAAGTTCCTCACCTATGAGTTGCATGAAGCCTCTGCCACAGCAAACTCTCTTGCTGCCACTTACCTCACCAATCCTTCCCTCTGGATCTGGTCTTTGGTATCATTGGTCCTCTGCTGGAACCTTTCGAGCATCCTCCACTGCTCTGTAGGCTTCTCTCATCTGCAACTTTATTCAACCTCTGTTGAATCTTTAGGTTCTGCCACATTCACCTAGAATCCTTTACTGGACTCCTTGATCACTGCACTCTCTGCTACAATATTCGTCAGTTCCAAAAATCACATGCAATTAACAAAAAAAAAAAAAACACTTGAACCTTCAAAAAGAGCTATTCTGGCTCTGATACCACTTGATGCAGGGCTAGCCTACAAACCTATCACCTGATGCAAGCCAAGCCTGTGATACCCAGGATCTCCAATCTTCCTTTCAGTGCACTAGCGCTCAATTCACAAACATAAATACGACTGGATCCATAATTCTCATTCAACATTCCTTTTTCTAAATTAATCTGAATTTATAAAACCTGGCAGTGTTATATCATTACAAATTCATTTCAAATTCATGAATCAATTTCCCATAAAAATACTCTGCGCTTTATGAACCTCTGCGGTTCATATGACTGAGGGTTTTGTTTGTTTTTTTTTCAAAACACCACAGCTTAACTCAATCAACATCTGATCAAGTTACTGTGAGCTCACTTCTCCGCTCACGATTCTCCAACAGCCGATTTCTATCGTAATGTTAACAAACATTCAAACCCTATTAAATTACCACACTTATGCATTGTCATCATCGTTTCTTGTCTGCTTAGCACCGGCTTCAACACATAAACTTTGCAGCCAATGTTTAGACACAAATGGCACATGCATGCACAATCGGCATAGACTGGCGCACCCATCGCTGCTTTCCAACTACCACCCAAACAATTACAAAATATAAATGAAACCCACACAAATACTCTACCCCAACGTATATAGATCATATAACTCTTCCCAGAATTAAACACAGTTTTATATATACATATGCGGAAACCCTCTCCACGCGTACAGATAGGTCGTTAACTATTGATTTGGATGGCTAAGAACCGCTTAGCCAGCGGACAACAGCTCCATAATTTATAAAGAGGAATCCTGCAATCATTCCACGCTTACGGGTTATATCAACAGCACATATGTGACCACTGACTCAGTTATATAATTATCACACCACGCAACAGTTAGATCTTTGCCAGCATTTTATAAACCACGCATATCAGTTGCGCCCTCATGATTGTGAATAGGTATACCCAAGGTATTCACACACAGTTTATATATATATATCAAATACAACAGTATATCAATATCTCCACTGTCAGACACCGACAAGTCATCACAATGAAAAGGCGCCGATCTAAGTTGCTCCAATACAAAGTAACATCACGCCCTTTGTTATACAACGCAATCACTATTCAGCGCTCCAACATGCAGTCAATAACTGATTGAATACATACATATAATTGAACAAGAATCGCTTACTCATGAAATCATGGAGAGAAAAAGTTATCATAATTATTTTTGGCATGCCTCTCCTCCTCCTCCCCCATGAGAGCTCAGCTGCCTCTTTTATTTATAATAATAACGGATACATACATAAAGAATAGATCAGACCTTATCTCCTAGAAAAAGCAGGATTTTTCCTTTCTTTACATAATGATTTAAAGCTTGAAGCTTTATTCTCTATTTTTTATCCTAATTTTAACTGAAAAAACATAGAAATCCTATCCCAATCCTTTTTCCCTAAAATATTCTAACAAAATGCTAAAATTTATCACATCCCCCTTTTTATTCCATATTTACAAATGAGGAAGGTCTTGATGCTCCTGCCTCAGTTTTACAACAAGTTTTGCTTCTAGTTTTGTGCCATTTTTTGCATCTATTTTTGCATCATTTTTTGCTTCCTGTTTTGTGCCATTCTTTGCTTCTATTTTTGTGTTGTAATCTGCATCGAGTTTTACACCATATTTTGCATTTGATTTAGTGCCTTCTTTTGCATTGAGTTTGTGCCAGTTTTTGCATCTAGTCTTATGCCATTTTTTGCTTCTAATTTTGTACTTATTTTTACATCTATTTTTGCATCAATTTTTCTGCCTTTTTTCACACCATTTTTTGCATGTAATTTTGCACCATATGTTGAATCTGATTTAGTGCCAAAATTTTCATCCATTTTTGCACCATTTTTTTCATCCACTTTTTCGTTTCATTTGTCTCCCTTTTTTGCATCCTATTTTGCACCTAATTTTGCATCATTTGTTACATCCAATTTAACACCATTTTTAACAACATTTCTTGCTTCCAATTTTGCATCCTTTTGAGCATCTAAATTTTCACCCTATGTTAGACCATGTGTTGTGTCCACCTTTGAATCCCATTTTGTGTCTAATGTTACGTTCAATTTTGAGCCATTTTTTTCATCTACGTTTGCATTTGTTTTTGCACCAAGTTTTGAATCATTTGTTGCACCTCATTTTTCATCCAATGTTGCATCCAAATTTGAGCCATCACATGCCCATTTTCACACCATTTTTTCTACTTTTATGTCCAAATTTTCACCATTTTTTATGTCCAATTTTGCATCCTTTTTGGCATCGAAATTTGCATCCTTTTTTATGCCACATTTTGTGTCAACATTTGCATCTCATTTTGCACCTAGATTTTAGTCTGATATGCATCATTTTTGGCATCCTTAGTTTCAACCTTTTTTAGTCCCATTTTGCTTCTTATTTTGTGTCTTTTCTTACATCCTTTTTGCACCCAATTTTCATCCTAATTTTACACCATTATTTGCATCCTCATTTTGGTGTCCATTTTTACACCCTTGTTTGCACCCAATTTGGTATATTTTTGTATGCCCTATTTTGTTCTCTTATTTGCGTCTAGTTTTACACCCTTTGTTATTCTACTTTAAAACCCTTTTTGTCTCATTGTTTGCATCTTGTTTTAATGGCTAGTTTAACATCCAATTATACTTCCAATTTTGCAACGATGGTTACACCTACTTTTGGCTTCTTGTTTAGAGTTTTACTTTTACTTCCATTTTACTAATTTTATTACATAGTGAAATATATTACGGTTTCTAAATATCATTTTGCTGTAGGATTTAATGTACAGTTAGATGAACATAAAACCCTCTCAGTTTATCTTAGAAACCTAAGATAGACTGATTAAGAAAAAGGTTGTTCTAGGGCTCAGGATTCTTAGTAGATCAAGATGTAGAGTATAGATTAAGAAAAGAAGAATGAATTCATGTGAGTCCTCACTTGTAGGTCTTGTTGGAGTTTTTAGTGTAGCTGGGAAGTGCTCCTATATAGCTCCAAATCTTGGTCCTACACACAAGAGAGAGAACAAAGAAAACTTCACAACATAATATCTTGATAATTGAAACTATCATAAACATATAAATATTACTGAATAAATAAATATAAACCAATATCCCATACATTCATTAGTTAAATAGGATAAGTAAAGAATGAACAACTCCTAGCTCCAAAACTCTCCTTCTCAATATAGATTTCAGCAGCGTGACAATATTTGAATCTTTTATCGGAGAATCCACAGTAAGATGATTTTTACACCAACGTTTCGAATCCCAAATGGGATCCATCATCAGGGCAAACTTTATTTTCTAGAGATGATCGATGATCATCATCACCACTACCATTATCATCATCATTATAATTTTCATCATTCCCATCATCATAATTAATGTAATTTCTATCATCATTGTTGTCAACTTCGTCATGAACATCATAATCATCATTCATGCCATTATTGTTGTTAATGATTACCAAAATGAAAATAATGATAATGATGATCAAATGATGATAAATTGGAAGATGACTCTAAAGATAATGATTATTATTATGACCATGACAACATTTAAAAATTGGAAAGATTTTCCAAGGTCATTAGTATCTTCATCATGATTGTTATTATAACCCCCATCATCTTTATCATCATTTTGATTATCATAATAATCACAATTCATGTCATTGTCGTCATCTTCATTATCATCATCGTCATAATTATTGACATTGTCATTAGTTTTTCATAATTGTTAATGTCATAAGAAATATCATCAATGCAAAAAATATATGAGAGTCAGAAAATGGATGCAAAAGTTAAAAAAAAAATGGAGGCAACAATAGACATAAAATTGGATGAAGAGTGGACACATCATAAGTAGATGCAAAACAAGACAGAAAAATTGACACAAAAGTGGATGAAAAAGTAGATGCAATAGTTGATGCAAACTTGGACACAAAATAGGATGCAAACATGGATGAAAAGTTGGAAGAAAACATGGGTGTAATAGTAGGCATAAAACTTAGCATGAATTGTTGTGAAATAAATGTGGATACAACAATGAACAAAAAAAAAAAAAGACACAAACTTGGATGCAAAAAGGAGGCAAAATTGGATTAAAAAATGGATGTAAACATGGACCAAACATGGGTGCAATAGTGGACACAAAATTAGATTCAAAATTGGACACATCAGAAGTGGATGTAAAAGTAGATGCAAAATGGGATGCAAAAAACAGAAAAATTATTTGATGCAAACTTGAACACAAAAGAGGATGAAAATGTGGATGCAAAATTGGAAGAAAATGTGGGTTTCAATAATAGGCACAAGATATGGCACAACAAAAGTGGATGAGAAAGTGGATGTAATAAAAAACACAAAAAATATGCAAACTTGGATGCAAGACAAGATGCAATAAGGGATGAAAAAGTGGATACAAACATGGGTGCAAAAGAAGAAACAAAATTGGATGAAAAATATGGATGCAATGGAAGTATATGCAAAAGATGATACAAAATGATATGCAAAACCCAACACAAAAGTGGATGCAAAAATAGATGCAATATTTTGATGCAAAATTGGATGCGAAGATGGATGCAAAATTGGAAGCAAACATGGGTATAGCAATAAGTACAAAACATGGTACAAATGGTGTCACAAAAAAAGTGGATGTAATGATAGATGCAAAAAAGGAAGCAAATGAAGATGAAAAATAAGATGCAAAAAGGGATGCAAAAGTGGACATAAACATGGGTGCAACAATGGATGAAAAATATGATGCAACAAAATTAGATGCAAAAGTAGATACAATATGTGACACAAAACCTTATGCAAATGTTGATGCAAAGGGGATGCAAAAAATGATGTAAAAATGGATGCAAAAAATAATTTAAAAAATGATGCAAAAGAGGATGCAAGAGATGATGAAAAAGTTGATGCAAGTGTAGGCACAAAAAGTGGATGCAATAAATGATAAAAAAGATGGTGAAACAAAATTAGGTGCCAAACTTGATGCAAAACATGGTGCAAAGGATGACACAAAACTTGGCAAAAAACTTGGTGTAAAATGTGGTGTAAAACCTAATGCAAAACCTATTGCAATACCTGGTGCTAAACTTGGTGTAAGACTTGGTGAAAAACTTGGTGTAAACTTTGCATCAATTTTTGCACCATATTTTATAAATGGACACAAATGGCACCAAAAATGGGCTCTAGATGCAAAAAAGGAAGAAAAAAAGGGACGTTAATCACAGGGTTTTGTTTTAGTGCCACGATGGCCTGCCAGTCCTTTGACATGCGTCATAGGCCCTACAATATGCTTTCACATCCTTATGTAGAGTTGGCCACCATAACCCAGCACGTAGAACCTTCTGCGTTGTTTCTTTTCCATCATAATGTCCCCCTGCAGCTCCTCCATGAGCCTCCATGATAATGATACTTTGTTCAAATTTGGGTACATAACATCGTAATATTTTTCATGAACCCATTTTGTACAAGTGCCCGATAATGATGGAGAAGCCTTTCATGTGCACTACTAACTCCTTCTTTTGTTGGCTTGTATACCCTTCTAGATTAGTTCCCGTCATCAGGAAATGTATGATATCTTCAAAGTGAAAATTCGCGACGCACACTACAAAGAGTTGTGCGTCAGGCAACCATTCCTTCGAATTAGTAGGTTCCTTTCCTATTTCAATGCGTGACAGATGATCATGTCACACATTCAGTCATCCTGGCTTCACAATAACTTCAAAGTCATACTCCTGGAACAACAACAACCATCTCCATATCTTCACCCCCAACACAGGCTTATTGACTAGGTATTTCAACGCAGAAGGATCCGTATACATCTTAAAATGTCCACCCAGCAAATAGTGCCTGAACCTTTGGAGCATGTATATCATGGCTAGTCCTTCGCATTCTGTAGTGGAATAGTTCTTCTCAGCCTTGAATAGATTCCTGCTCACAAATACTATAGGATGGTCCAATTCCCCCTCGCCCGCCTGTGTTAGCACGACCCCCAGTGGAATACATGAGGCATCCACATGCACATGAAATTCCTTCTTCTAGTCCCAGAAGACTAGGATTGGCACGGTGACCATTTTCTCCTTCAGCATGTCTAAGCTCTTCTGGAAATCATCATTCTAACAGAATGTAGCATCCTTTTTCAACAACTTCTCCATGGGCGTGGTGATCTGGGTATAGCTCTTGATGAACTACCTATAGTATCCGGTATTCCCTATTGTTGTGCACAACTGTTTCGGATTCCTTGGCACCTCCAAGTTGATTATCACCACAATCTTCATGAGGTCTACCATCAATCATTGTCTACATACCACATGACCCAGCAAGATCCTGAAAGGGACACAAAACAAACACTTCTTTAGATTGAAAGCGATTTGATATCTCTGTTGAGGGAAAAAGTCCCCCAGGGTTTTTTGTCAACACCCTAGCAAAGCAAGGGTTATCTACAGTAAAAAACAAGCATTCCACATAGCCATGATACTTAAATAAGAAAACTACGCGAAGAGAGGTGCACCTGAGGGTCCTTCGTTCAGGTAGATCCAACCAGGGTCCAAACCCTCTTAGAGTTCCTCTCGATCCTTGAACTTGCAAAACAACCAATTCAAAGGAACATAACAATATATAGACAAAGTATCATATAGAAATCAACTTCATAACTTATTGAAAGGTGATTAGTTATACATTGAAATAACTATTCATATGCAAACCATAACAATAACATCATAAGCATGAAGAAGATTGATTTCCGGAACAAGACAAATGTTTCTTTGTTGCCAATAACTAAAAGAAAGCAAGGAATTTTATCACCTGAATCTTCCTCTTGCTGGCTCCAAGCAGAACCGTCCTCCGGAACCATCCAATCCCAAGTCTTCAAAATGCTCCTTCCATGACTCACACAAAGATATCTCAAATAGTGAAGTTACATCATAACTCAAGGAAACAAGGGTTTCCTGTAGTGGGGGAAGTGCTAGAAGCACAAGGATCTTCAGACCTGATCAGGGATAATCTCAGCAGAGTAATTCTCTCTCCTCTCTCCTCCCTTTGGCCTTCCCATTGAAGCCTTTTTATACTTCTCCTAAAGTAGATTTTTGGTTGGGAATTCATTGGGAACAGTTGGGCCATGGGCAGTAATAAGTAATTAATAGGTAAAACATGTGATCTCCACCTGAAATTAAGGAGATTTAATTTTTTTAAGTGTTTTAAGACATATACACGGGTTGGGTATACACAGACCCACATACACACGCATTTAGCTCAGGTTAATGTCGTGTATAAGGAGTAAAACACTGTTTTTTAACTATTTGGACCAGGTCTAGAAGGAGGGGTTTCCCTAGGCCATAAATGCAGCATTAAAAATATCAAGGGTGAGATTTGGAGCTATAACAGATGCCCCCTAATATATGAGGTTAGAAGGGGTACATGATGGCCAAAATGTATTAAGTACAGTGAAAGGAAACCTGTCAAAAACTATGAAGGACTTCACAAGATTTCAGCCTACCAAGCCACAAAAGGAGATCAGAAAGAAACATTATCTAAGGTGGGCATACCCATGCTCAGAGAAGGTAAACCATGTCTGTATATCAAGTACAAGCGGATCCACTAAGTATACAAGTATAGAAGACTGGAAATAGATAATGGATCATCTGATCACGATCAAACAAGTACTTGTTTGAATTTGACATATAAGAATGTCACTTATGCTGAAAGATGAAGATGATCACTAATATCAAAGACTGATCCCAAAAGTATCAAATGAACAAGATGGAATAAGATGGTACTACACTGCAAACTCGGGTGCCAGCATATAGAATATCGCCATGAATGACTGTAACATATAAGGTGGAGTGGTATCAACTAGGAGCAACAAGAGCAACTATTAAGTGAACCAATGAATGCTGATGCAACCCGAGGTCTTCATTGATCACCGTGGTACATTTCTACACAATGGGAATAAATGATCTGAAGTCAACCATGTGAGAAATTGTTTGATTACCAATCATTGATGTATACCGTTAACAAATGCGAGACTACTCACTAATAATGATAATGAGAGTTAAGGTACCCAATACAAACTAACAAGTGCGAATAGATAAGCTGAAGTCAAACACCTGTAAGAATCTATCAATCAGGAGACAATGATGGGTTCCCGCTATCGATAGCAAAGGATCTGCCATTGATGACTACAAACCTGAAGGTACTGCCAAATGGACTCTAGACCTTTGCCCCAGAGCAATGAGTCCTAGTCGATGGGGAAAGATCCGCTAGAAGGAAGGCATTAAGGCATCCTTCATCAGTCTAGCACAAGTGTAACCCGTAGGCCAATAATGTGGAAGGAATCGAACAAAAAAGATGTAGTAACCCAACCAAAGCACATTTCCAGTGTACACAAGATGTAGCTAGTGCATGACAGAAACCCTCTGAACCAACCAATAATGAAGGCTGACACAGATGCGAGGTATCCACCAATAGGGTCAAATGGAAACCAAGGTACTGCATGAATCCCAATGTGTGATAATGTAAGTTGACATCGAACACAAGGGAAACCACTCAGTTAAAGAGCAATGATACTGATCGACGTTGAGCACAAGGTGACCTATCAATAATGAAAATAGGGCCAGGGTGTGGCTTTAGGCCTGTCCTCAAAGCAAGATGTCTTCGTCGATAAGGACAAGACCCACTAGCAAGAAGTCAATGGAGACCTTCTCAAACTGGCATGAGTAAAGGACTAAGATAACTGATGTGATAATAGACAAGACACTGATACCCAGGGATGGCCAATTGAAAAATGAGTCAAGAGACACCGCAGAGAGGCCGACTCAGGCTTACTTCCCTTGAAAAAAAGCATGACTCAAATGATGACTTTGTGGCAACATATGATGACTTTGTATGAGCTCGGCACATAGGAGGCATGAACAAACTCTCCATATGATTGGAAGAGATAACCAATCAGAGGAGGACTGACTCAATAACAAGGTTAAGGCATACCTAAGCCAAACTAGATCCCACCCAAATGGAGGAGACTTTGTTTGAGTGCTTTGTTCAAGGGCGACATGACTAACTCTAGCTGCCAACAATAAGTGGAAAATTTGTCCCATTCCCGCTCTTTTTTGGAATATGTATTTTTTTTGTCTTTTTCATTAAGATTGAGAAAAGAATAAAAGAATGCTATAATACAGTGGAAAGAACGAGTGTCAATGAAGCAGATGATCTAGTTCCTGGGAATGGAACAATCCTATGCTCAATGCAGGGAGGCAAAAACTGGTGAAATACACTCAAAGGTGTGTTCCTTCCATGGGTCATTGTGTGTCAAGTTGCAGAATTCAAGGGGATGCAAGTTTGATTTTTCAGATGTCATGGTCAAAATTTGGCTTAAACACGAGTTCAAGTGAAGCTGACTAAAGGCCAAAAGGTGAAAATAGTCAATATGCAATGCAGTAGTACAACTCAACACAAAGGAGCCTCTAGGGTACAAGGCCAGAACGAAGCGAAGAAGTAAAAATGAATGAGTCTTCAATGCATAAGTCATGGTGAGACTATAGAGGACTCTCGAGCCTACTCAATGAAGCAACATGGGCAACCAATGTCAGTGAGGTGCTAACTACAATGCCCATGAAAAGGATGGCTCTACCATCATGTCAAAGTTTAAAAATTGGCGAGTGAAGTTGGTTTGCTAAAGATGACATGACGGGATCGACCCTATGGCCAGTATATCGGTAGATGGAGGCTAGTTATGCAAAATGAAATGAAAGAATGGCTTCCCTAACCTATATGCCAGTGAGAAAATGATACCTTCCATGAAGGGTTAGCAGTCATGGAACTGACTCAAAACTATCGAAAAAGCGTCCAAAATGTCCTAAAGAAACAACCATTCTTGACATTCCAAGATCCCAAGTTAAAAGATACAGGAGACAAAACAAAATCAAGTTTTGAAAAAATTTGACATTTTCAAAGCTTATAAAATAGATTTTTGACTCACCATTGTTACCGTTTGAGTTGAGAGCACAAGGATTTGTGAAATAGAAGTAAGGTTTCCTTTTGCCAAATCCGACCGTTCAAATCTTCCCAAAATCACCAGGTAACCCCCAAACTTGTCTTTCATTCATTTGTGATTGGTTTTAAGAAATTTAATTAATATTTCACCCTTGAATTTATGTCAAAAAATTTGTCGCGGTGTATATGTGGGTTGGATATATGTAACATGCATATACGCAGGCCCTAAACGCGATTGTGTATAAAAAATACCCATGTATACGCCGTTTAGATTTCAAAACAAAAAAATTAATGGTCCAAACTTGTTTTTTCTCAGGATGCCAATCACCTGGAGGGAAAGGGAGCATGCCACTGTTGATGATGAGTTCATGAATGATCAACAAGCCTTGGATGCCTTAAGAGGATGCGGTTTGCTAAAATTCTTCAAAATGCCAAATATGAAGGCAAATACTCACTTGCTCGAAATGCTCATTCACTACTGGAGTGCCGAGGACGACTCATTCATGATTAATCAAATGCCACTAAGGATAGAGATTGAAGATATCTATTTTATCACGGGCCTTTCCGCAGGAGGAGAGGTAGTACATTCTATGGGCTGATCATGAGGTAGCCTCTCTATAGAGGACTATGTGCACATATAATGTCGGGGCCATCCAGAGAATATTGGAAGCCAAATTCCAATTAAGCACGTAGAGAGTTTGTCATTGAGGATCATCCTGTTCAATATAGCCATAGTGAATGGATCAGCCTCCTTACACTAGGCTTCAAGACTTGCCATGAGCTTGGCTGTAGACTCTCTCACTACCGTACTTGATTGGTGTACTCCTCTTCTCACCAACTTGAAGAGCCAGCTAACATCTATCAAAAAGGGCTAGACCAAAAACTTTGGGTATCGAACAATTTTGTGCTCCTTCTTTTTTGAGGTCCTAGCTCTACGCCCTAGAGTACCAGTTTCGATTAGTAGCCCGCGAGATCCATGGATGGGCAGGTGGGCTAATCTAATGAAATGACTAGGAGGTGGGAACATACCATGGACAGCTGTTGACGATGATTTCTTCTCCTGGTGGGAGCAACAAATCATCGCAGTGGATGATTACCCCTATGCGAGCTTGGACTTCTGGGGAGATCCTGATCTAGCATTGCCACCAGGCATGGCATGGGGAGATATAGGTGACAAATATCTTTTGATTTTATGATTTTATGATTTTTATGATTTTTAAAATATAAAAATGAACTTGAAATTTTTTTTTATGGGATTTAAATGACTAATGTAATTATCATATTCCAAATATTGGGCCAGTAGGACTAGATGGATTCCCATGGCATGGACGTCATGGCCGAGGTTCCAAAGAGGGGCTGCTGATAAAGATCGACTCCTACACATAGTTCAGAGGACCTCCGATGGAGGCTGTAGAGGATCTCCCTATAGACATGCAGCGTCACGTGGTTGGAATGCCACGGGAGTGGGTTCGGACTCTTAGGCATGTGGCCAAAGTAGTGGTCGCCTACTTAGCTGCTCATCTTGAGCCGGTTCATTAGATGTACTGGACATGATTATGGGCATTTCAATCCCAATTTTTGTATATTATTTTGGACACACTTATGTACATTTGGGATGCCTTGTGATATATATATATAGTTTCAACTTTCTGATGCTTGATTATTTTTATGATGATGAATGAATGATGTGCCAATCTAAAGCTTGATTAAAAATAACCAATTATGAGATCTTGGAATATGAAAATAAGTAATATAAGTAAATGATCTTTGCAACAAACTCACTCTTAAATATTGGCGATATAAAAATGGATCTCGAACCCGATAAATGTTATTTAATTGAGACACTATCAGCTACGAATCAAGATATACTACTAACAAATCAATTCCATAAGAAATAGCTTCAGATGGTAGATTAATGACGGTGGTATACTCAACCATATTATTTGATGCAAGACCAATACATACTCCCCTTGACACCACCAACTAACCAGTTGGATAGTAGATCACCGAAGCTGCAGAAGTGAGGTTTCGAGTGTGCCGACTAGCACCATCGGTAAATCCAAAATAGACCAAGTCATCCATCAACACCTGCCACAGCAGATCAAAAAGTGTTGATATCAAAAAACTCCCGGTGAGGTATGTACAAAAATACAAAATATACAAAGAAGCCATTTCCTAGTTGCTAAGCAAAGTACTCCTTAAGGTAGAGGCCAACAGGGTGCTCTGCCAGCTTGCTCCTAGAGATGTTTATAGGTATAGTCATCGAACCAATCAATATATTACCTTCGGCAGAAAACTTCATACAAACATCACTAGTAGAGAAATTGGGGGACCTAGACTCAACTTCATGCGAAGAGGACGGAAATATGAATGATTATGTAAATCTCCCAATGGTTAATCTACAGTTGTCATTGCTTCGAATATTGCTTCGTTGGATGGAAAAATAATATCCAAGCAATCCAAAGCAGAAGTGGAATCAAGGTTCTGGGAATGAGCCACATCACCATCTAACTCTTTTTCCGAAGAAGGAGCGAGATGGTCATCTATAGAGTTATTGATAAATTCATATCCAAGCTCTACTACAGACATAGGAGATTCTATTCCACCCACTTTCCCTTCATCTGATGTGGTCGCAAAAGAAGGTAAGGTCCCAGGATATGAAAAATAGTGAGTTTGAACAAAATCTTTCTGTACAGGCTCCTTGGAGAATGAAATTGTATCTATTCTGGCAATAGGAGAAGGAAAATCAAATGTACCATCAATGAAGAATACATCCCAACTCCTAGATTCTCAATAGATGGATGAGGGTTATCCACTAAGGAAATAGTAGAGTCCAAAGTTGCTCGAGGATCAACTGGAGAATAATCCAATTGATCAACCTTAACAATTTTCCCTTCATGAGGAAAACAAAGGACGCAAAACAGAGTTGAAACTACGGCTTCCATTTCATAAATCTAGTTTCACCCTAAAAGGAGATTGTAGTCAAGGTTAGTATCGATGACTTCTACTTTGATATTAACCATCTTTCCCCCAACACATATAGGAAAGGCCGAGATAATCCTGTGCGGCCTATGAGAATTCCCATCAAATGTTGTCAGGAGGGTAGGTGAAGAAACATCTGAAAGAGATCTAATTGCCTTCCAACATGACATAGACATGACACACATGGAAGCTCCCTCATCTATAACCGTCTGAAAAATATTTATTTTCCGGTAAGTAGACTTTATTTGGAAAGCCATATGATGAGGAAGTCTCTTTTTGACATTACGCATATCAAAATTGAGAGCTAAAGAATCATTTGTATCCACTGCCCCTATCGCCAAAAGCAAAGCACTTTGTTGAGCTGGACATGACTGGAGAACCTCTAAAGTGGACATAGTGCATGGAATCTGAGCCAGATCCTCAACAATGGAGTAATTATGGATGGCCATAACATTAGGGTTGATAGTCTCACATTTAGCGGAACCTTTCGGTATCCGTTGTTATGAAACCAGCTCAAGAAAAGATAGAAAAGATAGATCAACACCTTATAATTCAGCCTCTTCGAGGGGGCAAC
>APFE030748242.1:0-12362 GCA_000404065.3 Pinus taeda | reverse complement strand
GCCTGGGTTCGGGTACAAATAACTTCGCTGAGCTTATCACTCTTCGACATCTTCTCCACTTTACCCTTCATCACCATTGCACCAGCATCAATATTTTCAGGGATTCAAAATTTGTAATAAATTGGTTCAATGGCATATCTGACTGTCACATACACACACTCAGCATCATCCAAAATGAAGTTTTTGTTTTCAAGGCAGCTTTTAACAACATCACTTTCTCTCACATATACAGGGAACATAATGGCCATGCTAACAAATTATCCAAAGAGGTTGCGCTGATGGACAGAGGCATATGGGAGGTCACTGAGGTGAAAGAACAGAATGAATACAAATATTTTCACCGGCCTTACACAGACCAAGGATATCAGTATGCACCAGGATCTTAATATACTGCACAATTTTTTTGTTTTTTGATAGGCAGATAATGCTTATACATGATGACCAGACAATGTATATTTTTGATATTGTGTTTTGATACCAGCCCTATGGCAACACGTAAATAGTTTTATTTTTGAAGAAATCCATAGTGCACCGCACAATATTTATGTAAATATGGAACACTGTCATATACACAGTGGGAACCGCATATGCGTAAAGCATCTACAATATGTAATTTTTCCAAATATAATGAAAAATTACGGATTTTTCTAGTGGAAAAAAAGTTACGAGTGAAAATTTATTTCCACATAGATGGTGTCTCCATATTTTAAGTGTGTGTATCACTGATGTCAATTCAAAATCATACACTATATAGTTTTGCTAATGTACTTTCAACTTCCTCGATCTGTAAGCTATTACAACATTATCTTGCATCAATACTCCTCTAAGGCCTTCCAAACAAGAACCTACAAACAATGAATTCTTTATTGGGATATGCAATTTTTAGTATAGGGCATGTGCTTAACAATTGTTTCATCTTATCAAAGCTTTCTTGGAATTTGGCTATCCATCAAAATTCACACCCATTTTCTACAAAGAGGTGATAGGATAAGCTATTATTGAGAAGGCTTCTATGAACCTTCTATAATATTGTGCAATTCCCATGAATGATTAAACATCGTATACGTCCTTTGGTACATGGGCCAATTCATGATTACCTAATTCTTTTACGGTCCACTACTAATCCTTCGTTAGAAATAACATGTCCCAAGTACTGTATTATGTCCTTATAAAAGTCACATTTTCTGAGTGTTTCATAAAATTGATGCTCCCTTAGTGTTTGTAATACTCACCTCAAATTCTCTTTGTGCTCCTCCTCATTCCTTGAATACAATACAATATCATATGTGAACACTAGTACAAACTTATCAAGGTGAGGGTGAAGTATAGTACTCATCAAACACATGAAAGTTGTGGGTGAATTCGTGAGACCAAAAGGTAACACAACAAACTCATAATGGTTGAATCTAGTTATAAATGTTTTTTTCTCGATATCTCCACTCTTTATGTGCAGTTGATGATAGCTAGTCCTTTAATCAAATTTTGAGAAAATTGTTTCCTTTCTCACTTGATCAAATAGATCATTGATTCGAGGAAATGGGTAATTGTTTTTTATTATTAACTTATTCAACTCATGATAATCAATGTGCATTGTAAATGTCTAATCTTTTTCTTTGAGAAAAAGTATAGGTGCGCCCCATCGTGAGACACTTGATTTTATATAACCCTTGTTGAGGAGCTCCTATAATTTCATTTTCAATTCTAGCAGTTCTGGTATGCTAATTTGATACATGGATTTAGACACACGAATTGAACCTAGTACTAAATCAATTGTAAAATATATATCCTTATGTGGGGTTAACCCCTAAATTTATTCTTGAAATACATCTTGAAATTCCTTAATCACCACTAGAGTATTTAAATTTCCTTCTTCTATTATCTAATCACTAGTTCTCATCTCTACCATATACAACTCGCATCCTTTTCTTGCACTTCTTTTCTGCAGTAATACTAAAATTTGTCAAACTAATACTCATTTTGGATTTCATCTAATTAGCCATGTGTGTCCATTTTGATTAAGACAACTAATTATTTTCTCTAGACAATTTATAACTTCTACTTGTTTTTTCGAGCTAGTCATGCCTATGAGTAGATAATGAGACCCTAGCGAAAGAATATTTAAATCTGCTTCTCTAGGATAACCATTTCAATTAAGGAGACATTGTTTTATTTGACTCGTTAATTTTGTTTTGTTAATAGTTTCTAACTGTACCAACCACGGATTTTTGAATTTTTCAGATTTCAAAATACACTATTGCACAGTTTAGGGGATGATGTAGCTTAAAATAGCCCCCAGATGAATTAAAATAGACAAAATTTGGTTTAATATGGTACCTTCAATTTCAATCACAGTAGATTGATGCTTAGCTTATATGTCCTCCAATGTTGCGCTAATTCTAGGAATAATCTGAGCAAAATAATTCATGGTTGTTGCCTCTTTAACTACCTGAACGTTCTATAGAGATCTAGGATTATGCAGACAATATCTTATAAATTGTGGCTTGCTGCAGCCCCAACATTTCAATGGTTTCCTTTCCTTTATGTTGTTATTTTTCTTGTTCTTCAATTCTGTGGTTTTTTAGCGAGTATAAGACTTTGTAGGCAGAATTTTATTTCCTTCGCTAAACTTCTTCCTTTAATGATCCTTACCAAAATTCTTGAGGTTCCAAGGTTGCTGTCTTTCTATGGTCCCTCCCACCTTCGTGATCTCTTTGTTTTTCCATGATTTTACACCTTCACTTCTATACTTGAATTGGTGATAACACAATCTAGCCTTCCTCACCACTTCATCCATATATTTTGGATTATTGAACTCAATTTTCTTCTTATACGAGAATAGAAATTCTTTTAGGCACTATTGTACTTTGGCCTTCTCCTCTTTAAGGTAGGGAATAGACTATAGGAAGTTTATAAAATTAGCCACAAACTCATCCATGGTTAGATGTCTGAGTCTTAATTCATCAAAATTCCTTGACCGTGTCATCATAATAACACTCACTGAGATACTGTGACTTGAACTCCTTCTGGAATTCCTCCCAAGAAACTATCTTTTCTTCTAGCAATTTCACATTTGTTACCTCTTCCCATCAAAGGCTAACATTACCTTGCAATCTATAAATAGCTAAGTCTATCTTTAGTTTACTATCGTACTCATACACCTAGAAATATTTAATCAAATTTTCCTCTTGCTCACTAGCTTTTATTAACCATTCATTAATACGCCGAAGTTATGGTAATTCTTGTTGTTGAATTCTTACTATATCCATGAACTGAGAGGGCAGTGAGGTTCTATCTTCACACAGATCCACAGAAAAATCCTCCCCACTAGTGATAGCTGGAGGAGATTTCTCCATCATTCTACAATAGTTTGCTTCAATTCAACACCCTATGAAACAAACCAACTACTATGACTATGTCACATTTACTTCTACTACTTCTTACTCTATAACTATGTCGGTGTCTTTTTCTTAAACTTGGTCTGGCAACTCATGCTCTAGTACCATTTCTCAGATGCCCATCTTACAAGAAACTTACATTATACTCAATGTCAAAATTGTAATACTAGATATGGTGATTCCTTAAACTGTAATGCTACATATGGCACATTCCTTAATTTATTTATTTTCCATAATGAATATATTTGTAACTAGCTTCATGTGATTATGGTTGTCCATGTTTTTTTTAATTGAATATGAAAAAATTACTTCCTGTGTCAAGCACCCAACTAAAGTTTGTGAGGAAAGACCCACTTGATTTATGGTGTAGACCGATGTTCGTAAGTTTGGTTATAAATATCTTGGTACACATATGTGTTTCCTCCAAATCTATGAATATCACTTCTTTCAAAATTATTATAACATGAAGTTTGTCTCCCATCATTGATTAATATTATAATCTAGGGACCATGTACAACCCTCGTTGTGTTTGAGACTCTTATTAAGTGCTACAATTGTTCCACACACTCCACCTAACCTCCAATTCACTCGTTACATGTTTCATGGCCCATGTGAACTGGGTACTATGTCACATGGCCCTCACCATGGACAAGACATTGGAATTAAATGACCTAGATCTTTCCTCACTCATTAAGGGTGTAAAAATTCACTATCAAAACCTCGTCTTTTTCCTTATCTGTACTCCTTTCACTTGGTTCTTTTTATTTTCCACTAAAGTAGAAGGCTCTATAACAACGAAATGTGGCCTCATATGCCAGTTTGACTACATGCATTTTCTATTGTTGTCTACTAATGTAGGGTATCAAACTCGATCTAGGACCCTACCAACCAGCTTGGGTTTGTCTTGAGATAAGGTGGCTCGACATGTCACTCCCTTTCTGCATTCGCACTTATCACGGGTGATGAAATTTTAGTGGGGAGTAATGAATGTCATACATGCTCATTTGATTCACACCAGGTAATTTTATCCCTTTCCCCTCTGTATATTCCATTCTCAAGAATTATAGAAAGAAACCCTTGATCTTAAGAGTTTTTCTAGATACCTTCTTACACAAGAATGGAGGAAAGGATTTTCCACAGGGTCAGGATTGGTGTGCTAATTGACTAGAAGGTAATCACTTTCGACGCTCTCATAAGGCAGCTCATAAGCCACTAGCATAACTCTATTCAGGATTTCAAAAGGCCCAGAAAAGCATCGTGCCAACTTTGCACAAGTTCCTCTGCTAAGAGTACTCTTCATGGGATTTAATCGTAATATACATGGTCTTAGATGTGGAATTCTCTATGCAATCTCTTTTTGTCTACATAACATTTTTGTTGATCTTGTCTGTTTTTTATATTCTCCTTGATTTTCCGCACTATCTATTCCATTTACTGCAAAACATCTCCCCAAATATTAGCTTATCTTTTGGTTAGCTTGAGCTTAGGGATGTATTACATTTTATTCCATACAAAGCGTCAAAGGGACTCATTTTAATAGAAGCCTCATAACTATTATTATAAGAAAATTATGCTAAATGTAGAAAATCCTCCCACTTGGTAGGTTGATTCATAACATTAATTCTTATCATATCCTCCCAAATTTGATTGGTCCTTTCTATCTGCCCATCCATCTACCAGTGATATGCTGTACTAAAATCCAATTATGTTCCCATACCTCTCAATAATGCCTTCCAAAACTTGGAGGTAAACTTACGGTCTCTACCGCACACTATTTCCTTGGGTATTCCATGTAGGCGAAAGATGTCTCTCCTGAAAATATTAGCTATCTCGGAACACCCAAAAATAGATTACATGGGTATAAAGTGGTAAGCTATCGTAGACACATCTATAACCACCGTGATAGAATTAAGCTCAATTTTTTTCCTTAGTAATGCATCGATAAAGGGAATTAAAATTTCCTCCCACTTCCATTAAGGTATGGGTAGAGGGTTTAACAATTCAGCTGGATGTTGATTCTCTACCTTTAGGCCACATCCCTCTTCATAGAATGCCAAAACATTTTTTTCCTTAATGCGGTAACCATTTTTTCTAATCAGGATGGTATGTGTAAGGTCTTTTGTGATACTCATCTATTCTTGTTTGCTTCAATTTGCTCACATTAGGAATATACAGTTGATTTGATTAAGTGAGTAGATTTTCTATATTTTTTAGCATACGCTCTATGTAGTGTTTGCTATAATTTTTGCTAAGTTTCTAAATAACGAGGATCTTGATGTAGTGACTTCTTCACCTTCTAAAAAAAATATGTAAGCACAATACTAACAGATACCCCTATCACAACATGAACATGTTTACTTAGAGAATATGCTAGTTTTTGTTCCTTCCCTTCTATGTGTCATATTTCAAAGTCAAAATTGTTGAGGAATGCCAACCATATTGCTTACCTAACATTTAAGTCTTGCTAGCTCAAAAAATATTTCAGACTGATTTGATGATTTACCTATGTAAATTTCTTTACAAGTAGATAGTATCTCCATATTTTAAGAACATGTATGAGTGCTACCAATTCTAAATCATACACTAAATAGTTTTCTCATGTACTTTTAACTCCGTGGACCCATAAGCTATTAAAACATTTTCGTGCATCAATACTCCTCCAAAGGCCCCCTGAACAAGAATCTGTACAAAGAGTGAATTCTTTACTCAGATACGCAATTTTTAGTATAGGGGTTGCGCTTAACAATTGTTTTAGCTTATCGAAGCTTTCTTGGCATTTGGATGTCCAATAATAATTCACGCCCTTTTTCTCGAAGGGGGTGATAAGATAAGCTAATATTAAGAAGGATTCTATCACCCTTCCATTATATCCTGCAATTCACATGAATGAGTGAACTCCGCATACATAGTTTAGTATGGACGAATTCATGATAGCCTCAATCTTCTCGAGATCCAATGTTAATCCTTCCCAAGAATTTTATTTTTTCTTTATAAATCTCACATTTGCTGAGTTTTGCAAATAGTTGATGCTCCTTTAGTGTTTGTGATAACAGCCTCAAAAGATATGTGTGCTCCTCATTCTTGAATGCTCAAGAGTATCATTGATGAAAACTAGTAAAGGCTTATCAAGGTAAGCGTGACGTATATTATTCATCAATTACATGAAAGTTGTGGGTGCCTTCATGAGACCAAAAGGTAACACAATGAACTGTATGTGGTTTTGAAGACCATTTTCTCGATATTTTCACTCTTTATGGGCAAGTCATGGAAACGTGTTCTTATATCATTTTTTTTCTTCAGAAAATTGTTTCCTCTCGCACTCATCACTCATCAAATCAAAGAAATGAATCTTTATTTTTTATTATTAACTTATTAAACTCACCATAATAAATGCACAGTCTAAATGTGAAATATTTTTTCTTGAAAAAAAGTATAGGTGCCCCCCATGGCAAGACATTGTATAACCCTTTTTCAAGAGCTCTTGTAATTGCAGGCAGATCCTAAGGTCCTTGAGGGGATGTTAGTGAATGATTTCTGAGGAAATGAAGGGGGAATTATAGATGCCTTTCTTGATCTGATCAAAATGAAAAAGTGCCTCAAAAACTGTGATCTGGATAAGTATAACACTTGAAAACATGAAATGGATCACATAGCTTGATTTCTGCAACCACAAAACTACTTACCCAACCTACTTTACCTAGAATTTTTTCTTCTTTTGGTTTGGGTGCACTTGAACTAGCAAACCCAGCTTTTCAAATTTTTTCTTTTTTACTGGCCTCCTATCTACATCTATACTTATTTCATCCAGGGGCTCAGATTAGGTTGTTGAGCACCCTTGCTTCTCTACCTATCTAAAAATTTGCCAAGATTAAGCTGTTTGGACAGATAATGATTCTCTATATTCTACAATAGGAAATTGAAACCTAGGGAGACCAAGATTAGGCTGTTTGGACCTCCCTTTAACTGAAAATTCTTCAAAAAAGGAATAACTCATCAAAATTGGAATAGAACAGAGACACTTAGAATAGCACACTCTCATGGACACTTCTTTGGCCTCAGTAGCAAATATGGAATGTTGCAGTATGCAAAGTATGACATATTTGGTATGTAGAAATGTCGATCATGAAAGATGAATACCTGCTATGAGCAGGAGGCTAAAAGTGGCTCCACTTGGGGATGACTTTTCCTTGTGAAATGTCAAGAACAACAGGTCAAAATGCCTTAATCTTTAGTTGTTGCTGTACTTTGAAAACTTCCATTTGCTGGCTGCTTTATTTATGAACATGACAACAGACTTGAAGAGCTTAGGGCCTTCACTTCGGGCTTCAACTGCAGCAAGTTTTCTATCCAAACATAAAACTGAAATCCTACTTACCTACTCTAATCAGCACTTACTTTGCTGTTAGGTGAAATCAAATAGCTAGTGCAGCCATTTAAGCATTATAAACGTCGGTGAGCTTTGCTGTTTGTGCTTGCTGGTGGTAAAAATGGAGATCTTGCCATCAGATATAACTTTGTTAACTTTTGAGAAGATCAAAAAACTGCTGACCTTCTTTGCTGAAACAAGAAACTGTACAAAAGGGTCCCGCAACATGTATATACAATTGCCGGGCTGAATTGAAGAGCTGTACAGAAGTTTGGGATCACTATCATGCCTTGGAAACTGGATATCATCAACATTTTGATATTGAGGCACACAGCCTGCTAATGGAGAAGAGCACTTCTTTACTTCATCATACACCCTGTCAACACATGAATCATATAAAACATGAAATGATATTTGCCATTTATTATAGCAAGCTCATATGGCCCTTGACTGATCTGCGCAGGCTGCTCCTCTTCTTCTTCGAAGAACTCAGATGGCTGAAAACAAAGAGGCAGGGGATTGACTCGGATCACTTGGTCACGAACAACCGCTTTCGCATCTTCCTCAATCTGATATTCGATGGCTCTTTGGGGCTGCAAAACTAGAGGCAATATATTTTGAACAATGATTTGGGCTTCCTCCAGATGATTAATATCAATACTTGCTGATGCTTGCTTGTTAACTGCATGATAGTTCTCCTTAATAAATTGAAAAGAATCAACACAGAAAGGTAAAGTTCCTTCGTTGAAATCAAAATTTTCTGCGCTTTCCTCCTTTACTTCATAGCTGAGATAGGCACGTTGATCGTTGATTTTAGGTTGCTGATCCTGAACTGTGCTTTCTGCCAAATTAGGCTCTGACTCCTCTGCAAGGCTAATTTGGTCATTAGGCTCATAATCATCATCATACTCATCGTATTTTGGTAAGCAGTTGAAAGAAGAGAAGCTGTTATATTCATGTAGTATATCAGGACGCTGCTCCATCATGTATGGCTGTATGAATATGTCATCTATTTTGTGACAGGTTTGTTCATGAATTTCATTACTTTCCTCTTGCAAAATAGATGTGTTCTGGTGCTCTAAACATTCCACTTTAATTGTGATAATTTCCTCTGACTTTTGTAACAACCATGAAGTTTTTCTTCTTGCTTTGCTTTGCGCCGTTCCTGTCTCATCTTTAGATTTGCGTCCATGTCCACCCCTATGTCCTGCATCTGTTTCAAAGAGGACGTGCATCTTTCTCTCAAACGGAACTTGATTTCCAGATCAAAAGCTCTTGGATAATGCAATAGAGCTAAATCAGGGGGAGGTCTAATATTCAAAGGCATAGGATGATAAACTTGATTGAATCGATCAAAAAATTATTGAACAGATTCATTTGGACGTCTTTCAAACTGATTATATTCTTCAATGAGCAAGAGGTAATTAAGTTTGATCATCCATCTATCAAGGAAGAGCTTGGAAAACTGCTGAAGATTAGAGATGCTAGTAGGCAATGCTTTAAACCAAGTCCTAACTTTGCTTTGCAAAGAAAGGGCAAACAACTTGATACTAACATCCTCGTCCTCCACTTCAAATATATTAAGATAGTCTTCAAAGGCTTGGATATGCTTTTGCGCAGTAATACCATTCTCTCCATCAAATCTTGGGAGATACTCAGGATGATTTTTGGGCACAGGATTAAGCACGGGAGGAAAAACAAGAGGCTTATATCTGTCAGGAACCTTACGAGGTACAAGATTATGTACAGGGATTGGCTGAATGGGCTCGATATGAACAAGGATAGAATGATTGGCTTTGACATTTGTTTCCTCCTTGGCTGTATGATGATTTTCAGTAGCATTTAGAGGCTGCTGTTCTAATGTGCAAGGAGGATTTTCAACAACATTTCCAAAAGGCAAATCATAAAAATTTAATTTAAAATCGTTTTTAAAATACAATATACATAGCAAAATTTTATGGAAGAGAAAGAACATGACCTCTTGGATAGTAATCTAGGTCAAAAGCCTGATCTGCTCGTATATTTCTCTTGGGTTCATTTCTCCAGCAGAGTCTTTATTATGAGGATTATGTGGAGTCACCAGGTGGATAAATCAACTTTGAAGGGTCTGATATCTGTCCACCAACACAAATTTGAGCTAATATGCGAAATAGATCTAAATAAAGGGGAAGTTTCTTCAGGAAACAAAATATTTTGAGTTTTTTGAGATTTTTTGATTTTTTTGGGATTTTTCAAAACAAGTTTAAGACTTATTTGAAGGCAAAATGATCAAAAATGGGGATTTACAGTGATGAACAGATGATTGTCCCTAGTGGAGTCGCCATTATGTTATGACTCAGGTTGTTCCCTTTGACTCCTAAGGGAATACGGCCGAGGTAACCACTAACCAAGCTTTGGACTGTATGTCCTAGCCTACCAGCAGTTAGAGAGGGCTCTCTCTTTGGGATTTAGCTTTGTTTAAGAGATGATTTTAGGCTAGCTATGATGAACAGGGTTTGAGATTTAGCTTTGTTTAGGGGATGGTTTTAGGCTAGATATGATGCACATGGGTTTTGTTTGAGTTTGGTGGGATGGTGATCTCAGACAGAACTGGGATGCAAATGTATAACTGTTTTTTCCCTTGGGCAATGGAGTCACTGCAAGTGTAATTACTGAAAGAGTTTCTTGGTGAAAATGTAGTACCATAGAGCAGGATAGGTAGGCTAGGAACAACCTTCAAATCTGGTAATGATGGAATGAAGTCAGGGAATGAAAGGCAATCAAGAATCTCTCACTATACTGATAGAGGGAAAATGGATGAATATTGTGCAGGAGAAATTAAGAATTCCTAAACAGTATTCAAAATGAGAGGAGTAGTGCAAACATGAGCAGTTAAGAATTCATATCTATGATTAATCCTGAAGAAAACATAATAAATAACAGAGATTGAACATAAGGTGCATTCAAACAAATCTTATGCTATTCTTCTTCTCTGCTACCAATATCATGAAACATAGATGATATTTACAAAACATAAAAAATAAGACACAGTTTAGTATAACTTATTGTTCCATAGCATAACACAGGAATTCTGTAGCAAGTCCCAGAACATCCAATCCACCTTCAGATCATTCAGACACAGTGAACTTCAACAACCATTTGTATTAGCACAGTCTGATATGTTACAACGCAGTTCAAAAGGAAGAAATCATCAACCGACCCACCAAACAACCCTTATTACATTGTTCAGGGCTGTATTTATAGGCAAAATATCTACAAAAATAGATTTGATAGAAGATCTGAGGAAATAACTGCAATTAACCTAACTTCTCTTGTAAGTAATGTAAAAAATATTTATCTGATGCTGCGTTGGGGGTAGCTGTTGCAAAAAATGAGGCTATGTGGCCTTTGCTGTTTATGCGCTGGCCATTTATCATAACTGCAAATTGGTCTCTGCTCCACTGCTCTTGAGTGGCTTTGATGTGCATTAACTGTGATATGAGAGCCTTAAGTGGCTTCACCGCTTTCTTTGACTTTGATGGAGGTTTTTAATGTTCACTTGCTTTGATATTGTCGATCTGATACTCTTTGCCGCTTCACTGATACTTTTTTAATTGAATCTGGGCTTTATCTTTCCTCTGATACTCTTTAAACTGCTAAATCACCCTTTTTATCTCTTTCGGGCAAAACTGACTGCTGCAAACCATGCGCTGGACTGAGGCTTTACATTTTGGCCATTTTTTCTTAGCGATGTGCGATTCGCGCTAAGCGCTAATCGTGCATCAAAAACTGCCTCTGATTTTCATTCTGGGCTTCCTAAGCAGCGATTTCGCCTTTGTGTGCTTTTTCTTGGTGATGACGTCAGCATGACGTCAGCGGTGGGACCCAGTACTATGGATGACATCAACGGGGTGACGTGGATGATGATGTCATCATGACACGATGGTAGGGTGATGACATCAGCAGGTGACATGGCGTAGGTACAACACAGTGGCAGGCGAAGTGGTGGCATCATCATGCGGTGATGTAGGCAAGCGGGGAGGGCAGTAAGCGGTTTGCGTCGAACCGCTTTTGGTACGGAAGTGGTATGTGTCAGGGGCGGCCCGATGCAATAGGCAGCCGACAGCTGTCCCGGTGTACGACGGTGAAACCGTCGACCATCGGGTACTATCATACCGCTACGAAGGGGCGCTCGATATTCATTAGGGCCGTCGGATCTAGGAGGGCCGATCCTACGGTGGACGGGAGGGAAACATGATCGGGGTTTAGTGGAAAAGCGCGCCCGATAATCGTTAATTATTTGTGGCTGCGGGTGGTTAAAACCTTAGGTTTTGGGTTTAATGTTTTTATGGCGCGAGACTATGGTTATTTATTAATCAGACACTAATAAAATCCAAATGCAATGTGCGCGGAGGGTGTTTTGAACATAGTTATTTACTTAACAGGTTGTTAAATAAATCCTAAGGGAAATGAACGCGGAGGGGCTAACAATGGGTCCCAAATGGACCTAAGGTTTCCCGACTTTTAGTACTTGGCTATAGTTGCCATGGGGAGGGATATTTAGTGTTTTTTGGGGTTTTTATATAGTTTTTTGTAGAATAGGGGTAGGGGAAATGATTTAG
>APFE030748241.1:0-42996 GCA_000404065.3 Pinus taeda | reverse complement strand
CAGCCCGAGAAGAATTTTTTTTGGACCCTATATTAGGTTGGGCGAACCTACCTATGGTTTTCGATCCATGGTTTTGGACGCGATGGTTTTCGGTCCATGGTATTGATGCTTCGGCATGTATAAATATGTATTGTAACATTGAAAGGAATATAATGAAAAATCAAGCTGGTAGTCTTGGTTTTGGGATCCAGTGGGAAATCTCTGTGTATATGTGTTTTATATGTTATGCTCTTGCATTTTTATTTTTCCTGTGATTTAGAATTCGTATGCAGGTAATTTCTGTATGGGGTTAAAACCTACAGAACTATTGGTTCACTTTCCATAAATTCTTGTGTTAATGCATCATTTATCATAATTCTCCTTGATCTGTTAAGTGGATTAATTTCGATTATGCTTGTTACACTTGTATGCTCTGTTGTGTCTTTGATCTGTTATGCAGGTATTCAAAAACTGTGATCAGTAGAGTTGAGCTTGAGGAGAAAACGATCAAGATCTTCAATAAAGGAGTGCATTACAGCATCAGAACGAGGTATGTCTCCTTCCTCTTCTCTCATTTCTATTATAATTTAGGAAAGTGTCTAGTCCCACTTATTAGGCTAGAGGTATCGTCTCTATCCAGAGAGAGGATTTACCTAGACAACAAAATGGTGGCTCCACTGGGGAGGCTATAACCTTTCCATCCATTCCTTCGATCAGATTCTCTGATGAGTTTGACCAACCATTGATTTATTGATTTGTATGCATCACTGTAGATTTATGTAGTCTCTAGTTTTTTCTTGAGAGGGATGAGCCTACTCTGATTTTCAATATTTTTATGTTTTTCCTTATTTTCCTCACCCATCACGTTTTCTGCTCTGACAGAAGCGTTGCTAGCACTTCTTTTAAAATTATAGTTGTGCTTCTCTGCCTTTCATCGCCCTTTTTCTTTTAACATGCACGTTGATCCCAGAGGATAGAAGAAAATTAGGGTTTCTTCTTGTTTTCAGTGGTTTTCAATCTCTGTGAGTAATTTTTTAGTGTAATCACAGTGTGCTTGTCTTGATTTTCATCCTTGTGTGGTTGCAAGTGTCTCTTAGAATTTGTTGATGTGCGTTTGAAGCTTGCTTGCCTTTTAGGGTTTCTAGGTTTAGGTCACCCTTCACTCATCACTTGGCTTGTCTTTGTGGGATTGATTTCTTCCCTTTAGGAGTTTTGGTGCAGTCTATACACCATTTTCAAGTTTCTTTCAGTTCATGTTTGTGAAGTTATTTTCATTAGTATTGAGTCATATTGGTGGTTTGAAAATTTCTTTTGATCCATTGTCAAACATAGATTATACTTGTTTGCTTTAGTGAAACTGAAAGTGAGTACTTGTTTTGATTTCATTATTTCAAAAAAGAAAAGTGAAAGGATGTCTTCATTGAAATATTTTTGAAACGATTTATGTTCGAAACAAAAAAGTGAATGAAATTTTCATTTTAGTTGTTTTGGATTGCATTTTCCCCTTTTCTTATGCATTAGATTGCATGTTTGAATCAAAATGAAAGGAAAAGCTCAAAAATATTAGTGCATCTTAGTGAAAGAAAATGATTTTTGTTTCTCATAAGATTGGATTTTGGCATTACATTTGTTAGTGAAAGTGAAAGAGTAGATTTCATTTTTACATTTTGCGTTGGAAAGTTAAAGAGTTATGTTTTGGTGAATTTTTCTTGATTGATGTATTATTTGGTTATCTCTCTTCCTTAATTACTTTAGCCTTCATCAGATGAAAAGATTTAATTTTTCTCATTTAGTTGCATCATAGGAATTCAGGTGACATTATTGAGCCATCAAATTGAAACCTTAAATGTTACCTCAGTTATCCTAAGGAGAATTTGCAACTTAATGCAAATATCTCGAGGTCTAGGCTAGAGATGTGTTTCGTCGTCTTTAAACATAGCAATTGTCACTGATTTCGTGCATTGTATCCCAGGGGTGAAATGCCGTCCAGTATGGAAGTATATAGAAGGTTATCTAGTACTTTCAGGTATATAGGAAGCCCTTCAGTACGGAAAGTATATAGGGAGGCTCTCATCGAATGGTTATGCATTAGACAACACTAACACAAACTTGTGCTCCCTGTATTATCATGTATATATTGGGAGACCCCACTAGGTTGCTATCCTTTAGCCACAGGTAACCAATTTAACCACCTTGTAAACGTGATACAACAAACACAACATTTGGGGAGATCGGCCATCGTACGTCAAGTCCTTGGTTTTGGGTAAGGTGTATATAATGGTTCATGTTTACTTGGTAAACCCTCTTGCCTAGCATTACCCTTTTTTATTTATTTGTTGTTTCGTGTCATAAAATTAACTACCAATGATAATATGTCGTACCCATGCAGTTTCTTCTTGGTCTCACATTGAGTAAATCATTATAAGTTTTAATTTTAATCAACCCTCAACAAATCACCTCTTCTTATTCTTCTCTTGAGAGAAAGTCATCATGGATGAACCATTGCGTTCACCTCACAGTTCCCCTTCATCATCTGATACTGAAGGATCTTCACAAGGAGTTCACCGTGAAATTTCACAGTCACTTGAAGCTTAAGGATTTGAGATTGGAATTATCCCAAGTATCCAAACCCCTGCTTCTCATCCTCCACCTCGAGACTCATCGTCGTCTCAGGAGTCTGATCTAGAAACCCCTGAGAGTCCACAAAGGTTTTTTTATATCCTATGAATTTATTATTTGATCCATTTGTGATATCTCCTCAACATTCTTATTGTCCTTACAATTGACCTGGTGTTCCCTTGGAGTTATCTTCTCATCCATCTCTGATTCCTCCTTGCCAAGTGTTTCCGCCTATGGCTTCAAAAGGTGAGATTCCAACCTCTCCTTGAGGTCCTCCGATAGTCTTCACTACTCACACTCCCAGTGTTGATAATGACTTCGAATATGACTTTACTACAGAAGGCTTTCCCTATGAAGGAAGATTTGCATCTCAAACACCTCCTGTGAATAGTGGGCGTCTACTTCCACATGTTTATACAACCTTGGATCAACTAGTTTCGGGAACTCCCGGTGCTTCTTCATTGTACCAAAATCCAAGTTGGTCATCAAATGTTATGCCTACTTATGGTTCGTTTATTCCTAACCTGACCTATCATATCCCTGTGCAAATTTCCATTACTTCAGTTTCGATTCAACCGACTATTTCTTCACAACCGTTACTATCATTTAAACCCTCCATTCGAGTGCAATCGTCAATTTCAGTTTATATGTTTGTAAGTGTTGGCTTGTGTTATATTATTTCCACGACTAGCCCACGTAGCTCCCCCCCCTTTTCGTTGCACCGATTGCATAGCGAGGGGGTCACAAGGGGTTTGAGGGGTGTAGGTAACCCCACTTTATGGGGTCCGGGACAGCGCCCCAAAAAAATTTGGTTTTGGAACTATGTTAGGTTGGGCGGACCCACCTATGGTTTTGTGCATGTTTTTTGCACATGTTTTTGGATGCGATGGTTTTCGGTCCATGGTATTGGAGGCGATGGTTTTTGGTCCATGGTATTGGATGCCTCGGCATGTATAAATATGTATTATAACATTGAAAGGAATATAATGAAAAATAAAGCTGGTAGTCTCGGTTTTGGGATCTAGGGGAAAATCTTTGTGTATATGTGTTTTATGTGTTATGCTCTCGCATTGTTTATTTTTTGTGTTTTAGAATTCGTATGCAGGTAATTTATGTACGGGATTAAAACCTACATTTGGTATCAGAGTTGTTTTGGCTTCAAGGGGATGCCTTTGCTGCTAAGGGGTTTCACTTGGGCCTGTGGTAGACCTTGTTCAGTGGGAGATCTGTGAGATTGGGTCAGGTGGTGAAAGAAGATTGTGAGCAATGGAGAGATAGAGATTGATAAATTTAATGGTCAGAGTTTTGAGTTGTGTAACTCAAGATGGAGGATCGGTTGGTGGATAAAGATCAGTGGATCATGGTAGATCTGGGTACTAAACCAATGGGAGTGTCTGATGAAGAATGGAAGAAGTTAGATTGGAAGGAAAAGATCACAATACGATTATGTGTCTCAGATTCAGTATTGCTGAATGTATCAGGGGAAGCTATGATGAAGGCTTTGTGGGACAAGTTAAGGACTTTGTACCAATCTAAGTCTCTGGTGAATAAACTGTTCTTGTGGAAAAAGCTGTATAACCTAAGGATGAAAGATGGAGACTCAGTGATAAAGCATCTGAACTCATTTAATACTGTGGTAATTCAGTTAGTATCTGTTGATATTAAAATTTCAGATGAAGATAAGTGCATCAGTTTGTTGTGTTCTCTACCAGATTCGTGGGATAGTCTGGTTATTGTAATAGGTAGCAATGCAACTGCCTTGCAGTTTGATGAAATAGTCTCATCCTTGCTAAAGGAGGAGATGGGACGGAAAAATATGTGGAGAGCCAAAATGGTGATGCCTTGTCTGTACGAGATGGTCCCAGGAACAAAAACAAAAATAAGTCATCAAGTGGGGATCTAAATCTAGAGGGAGATCTAAATCTTGTGGAAACACCTGTAAAGGTGGTGTGTGCTGGAAATGTAAAAAGGAAGGGCACTACAAAAGGGATTGTAAATCTAAAAGCTCTTGATAAAGGAAAGGGATCTGATGATGCTCCTTCTGCAGAGGCAAAAACCACCTCAGATGAAGGTGGGGATGTGTACTTGGCTTCTACAAGTACAGATGTAGATCATGAGACATGGTTGATTGACTCAGGTGCATCCTTTCACTCCACTCCCCATAGAGAGTGGTTCTGTGAGTACGAGAAATAAAATACTGGTGATGTCTTCTTAGGAGATGATAGGAAGACTAGAATCGTTAGTCGCAGAAAAGTAAAGTTCTAGTTGCAAGGTGGAAGGTTTAAAACACTTCTAGGTGTTCTGCATATTCCTGCATTGGCTAGAAATCTGATTTCTATAAGCAAGGTTGATGATGTAGGTGTAAAAACAGTGTTCGAGAAGGATACCTGCAATATGGTTCGGGGAGCATTGGTATTGATGCAGGGAGTTAGGATTGGAACTATGTACAAGCTGCAAGGTAGCACGGTTGTTGATGGGTGCAACATTTCTGTGGTTCTTGAAAGTGGAGCAAAAAACCTAGTGGTCTCTGGATAGAAGACCATGTTGTGGCATCAAAGGCTTGAACATATTGGAGAGAAAGGCATTTGAATACTTAATGGTAAAGGTATGGTAGAAGGTATGAGTAATAGCTCTCTGGATTTTGATTTATGTGAAAATTGTGTATATGGGAAGAAGAATCGGGTGAGTTTTCCCTCTGGTGGTAAGAGGGCAAAACATATATTAGAGAATGTGCATAGTGATGTGTTTGGACCTATGAAGGTTCCATCGATGGGTAAGTCTGTGTACTATGTATCATTTATAGATGACTTCTCAAGGAATACATGGATATATTTCTTTAAGAAGAAATCTAAAGTCTTTGATAGGTTTAAAGAATTCAAGGCTCTAGTGGAAAACCAGACAAAGAAACAATGTGTGTTGCAGGGCTGGATAAATGACTAAACTCTCTTATGGCCGCTGTTGAAAGAAAACAACAAGTGGGAGAATGTTGGGTTGTGTTATATTCTTTCCACGACTAGCCCACGTAGTTAATCGGGGGGTTAGAGGGGGAGAGGCCCCCCCCCCCCCCCCCCCCCTTTGTTTCGCAATTGCATAGTGGGGGGGTCATAGGGGGTTTGAGTGGTGCAGGTAACCCCACTCTATGGGGTCGAGGGCAGCGCCTTGGAAAATTTTGGTTTTGTGGCCTATGTTAGGTTGGGCGGGCCCACCTATGGTTTTGTGCATGTTTTTCACACATGTTTTTGGACGTGATGGTTTTCGGTCCATGGTATTGGGCGTGATGGTTTTTGGTCGATGGCATTGGATGCCTCGGCATGTATAAATATGTATTATAACATTGAAAGGACTATAATGAAAAATCAAGCTGGTAGTCCCAATTTTGGGATCCAGGGGAAAATCTTTGTGTATATGTGTTTTATGTGTTATGCTCTCGCATTGTTTATTTTCTGTGTTTTAGAATTCATATGCAAATAATTTTTGTACAAGGTTAAAACCTATAGTAAGTTCCTCGATTCCCCCCTGAAGTGGACAGAGTGTGCCACCGCCTCATTCACAGCCTGGGGGGGGAATCCAAATATACCTCTTATTTTGAGTGGAACCCATGTGAGTGGATCACAACCTCACATGGTTGGAGTAAGTCAGCCTGTTAGTGGTATTCCTAATCTAGTTGATCCATCTATTCTAGCTAGGGTAGGTAATATCCCATATCAATAGCCTTATATGGCCCAAATACCTCTCCAACAATGTTATGTTCTATATGGTTCACAAGCATTGTAAATTCTACCTTATATTCCAGAAATGCGTCCTCATGTGCAACCTAGTCAAATCCTATTCCCAGTGCATATGGTCGAATCCTAATTGGAACTTATCAGTACCAACATGGAATTCCTCAAGGAATTGTTCAACAAACTTTACAGCAGCAAGGGCAACCTTTATAGCAGTAGGGGAAACCGTTGCAACAACAAGGGAAACCTTTCCATCAGTGGGGAAACCTTTGCGGCAATTTCAATAACTTTTGCAACAACAAACATAGTTTTTCCAACAACCCATTCAACCATTGTATCTAAAAGGTAAACCATTGGAGAAGCAAGGTTAGCCCTTGTAACAACAAACCCAACATGTATATCAACAAGGTAAAACCTTGTAGACACAAGGACAACCCCTGCAACAATAGTTCCAACAACTTTATTACTAGGGTTAGCAGTTGTAGCAAATTTACAATCCATATATCGTGCACAATGTTTATCTGCCGTATGGTTATCAACGGCCTTTGGTAGGTCAATACCAACCCTACCCTGGGAAGAATCCACCTTATGGTCAAGGTATCCCTTAGTGGGGGAAAAATCAAGCCCCTTATGTTCAAAATCCTCCACTGTGGGGGGGGGGGGGGAATCCATACCAACAATGTTGGAACCCACAAACTGGGCCTTATCAAAGGCCTTATATGCCTTTTAATCTACAAATGTTGTTTCTAGCAACGTTGGAACTGTACAATGTCTCGAGGCTTACTAATTATATGATTCTTCATTTGCCATATTTGCCTCCAATTTCCACTAAAATTATGAGTGATTTCCCTAAATTTGAAGGAAAATCTAAAGGGGACCCTCAGGCCCATGTCATGACATATCACTTATGATGTTCTTCCAATTCTTACATTGACGATTATGTTCGTCTTCACCTTTTTTAGAGAACCTTTACAGGTGTTGCCGCAAAGTGGTACATCAAGTTGCCTGAAGGTACCTATGTAGACTTCAACTCTTTGGCCATGGCCTTCCTCACCCACTTCCAGTTACAGGTTCATTATGAAATTAGTACCCACTTGCTCACATCTCTGAAATAGGATACCACGACCCATATCTCTGATCACATCCATGAATGGAGATGTCGGTGTCACCTCATCAAGTTTGAAATCCCTGATGAGTTGTTGACCGAATGGTTCAACAATTCATTCATAAACAAAATCTCCGCAGATATAGCAATGGGTGGTTGTGTTACCAAGGATCAAGTCATTGCCCATAACCAGTATTTGGATTTGGTTTATTCCCAATCTTGCACGCTATATGAAATGTTGCCTAATGCTCCAAGGCTAACTTCAGATCCAACATCTTCGAAGTCTCCAGATGTACCACCCGTTGATGGTATAATTGGATTAGTATCTCAAACCTCCACTAAAGCTTCTTTGAAGAAAAAATATGTTTCAAATACTGGTTCTAATCCTCCTTCGAAAACCTCATCGAATCTTGGTAAAATCTCCAAGGTCAATGTTGTCAAGTCTAACATGGTAGACAAAGCCTTGAAAGGTAAGAAGCAGGGTAAAGGTAAAGCAAAATCTGATACCCCAAAACAGGATCCTCCTAATCCATCTCCTAATGATACCTCCAAACATAAGCTGAAATATCCTTGCCTCATTTGTGAGGAAGATCATTACACCAATGATTGTCTCCGACATGCATAAGTTAGTCGCTTATTAAACAGGACCCTGGTTGTAATAAAAGATCCATTTCCATATCAGTAGACTCAGTTGGTAGACCAACCACAATCCTCTACATCATCAGTTTCTTAGGTTTACATAATGAGTTCCACACAACCTATCTCTGTCGTTGCTCGATCGAAATATTATCAAACTCAAAAGCAGACGGTGGAAAAAGATGTCACATATACACCTACTTCCACTCCACCTGGTTTTGGTCCTCTCCATATAGAGAGACCTAATAATGAATTTTTCATTCGATCGCCTCCCAAGTGTGTGCTTTGGAAGTCATCTTATAATCCGAATGCTAGAGCTCCTCAACATTACAGTATTGTCTAAGATGTAGCTCAAGCGCCCTTGGCGATGTCTTCCTTGGAAGTTCTCCAAGCTTGTCCAACGCATCGGAAATCATTATTTTCTGTTATACGATGGATTAATCCTGTTGATTCGAACTTTATTACTTTCGATTTAGAAAAATATGTTCCTCGTCTTCCACATCAAATTGCATTTTTGATTCAAGTCATTATAAAAGGAAAGACAATTCATCAAATTTTCATTGATGAAGGTGCTTCCACCTGCATCATGTATGTTTTCTATTGGAAAGCCATTAGATCTCCACCTCTCAACTAGTCCCCGAACACCTTAGAAGCCTTTGATGGAAGAGGCTCCCATCCTTTTGGTATTCTCACAAGTTTTCCATCACCTTGGAAGGGAAGATTGTCAAGTTAGAAATAGAAGTTGTTGATGAAAATCTGAATTACAACCTTCTACTTGGGCGAAGTTGGACCCATGCCATGTTTTGTGTGGTTTCCTCTTTGTTCTGGGTGCTTCGTTTTCCTCATGAGGGGAAAATTTTCACCGTTGATCAATTGTCCTTTGTCTCCATCGAATGGAAATGTCCCATATGTGGGAAATACTGATATTCCATATGAGAGCATGGGGGCAGGTCCTTTCAAAGATTCTACTTTAATGGGAATTTTTTCTCTCCCACCTCCACATGTCGCCTCGATCAACATGATCTCTATCTCCAATGATCCATGGATCATCCCTACTCCATATCAAGTTGATCCTTTTGATGATGTTATGCTGCTAAGTCCTTTAGAACAAGTTTATCAAGAAATTGTCTTGGCTTCAGCAGTTACTTCAGAAAGTCATACTATTCTCAATATGCACATGGATATGTATTCACAATCTCTTGGCTTGGTTCTTGGGATTCTCTGGATCCCTTGAATGAGATATTCCCCATTGATGAGAGTATTGCTGAGGTTATGTCTCTTGACGAATCTCCTTGAAATGATGCCCATCATCGTTCCTTGTTTCTTCCAAGCCTTAGCGAGATTCCTTCGTGTCTTTAAGATTTTGTTTCTCATAACCTGACACATCCACATCAAACATCTGTTTTGGTGCACGAAGTTTTTTCCGAAGGTAATATGGGAAATATTACTAAAACCTTGCCCATTGACATTTCAGTTCAACCTGAAATTGTCAAAATATTTCAACTAGGGGCATCATTTCCTTGTCATGAGATTAAGTTTTTCTCGCCTCATCAAGTTTTTACCATTGTCTCATTGTTGCAATGGGATATTCATCATATGACTCGTAACCCTCACTCGACTGGGGGGCATGGGGGCATAGCCATTTATAAATGTTATTACATTATTTGGTCGATTCGATGCTTACACTTCATGCCAACAGTGAAACTTCGATTTCATTCTTTGTTGATCAATTATCCAAGTCTGAACATGGGCTTCATCTGAACCTTTTATGCATGATCATCCGTGTAGATATTTTTGTACATTAGTGTGTGAATTCATTGGTGTGCATTTTTTATGTTTTGGTGTGATTGTTTTCTTTGCAAACATGTTTCCTCTGCTTACCTTGTGTTCCAATCAGTTTCCAGATGTCGTCAAACCATTATGTTGGTATTTCTTATGGTGATTGTCATAGCACACAGAACTTATCCTCCGCAGCTTGGGCACTCTTTGCCCCTGATGGTGATTTGATCAATTTACAAGGTATTTTCCTAGGATGAACAAATAATAATATTTCCAAGTAAAATGCATCTATTTAACTATTATCAAAAGCAATTGCTCTTAGAATTCAGAATTTAGTTGTTAAGTTAGATTCACAACTCGTTGTGCTACAATTGAATAGTCATTACTTAATAAGAAATCCAAAAATCTCACATATGTATCTACGTGTTCGATTACTAGAAAGAAATTTTGATTGTATCACATATCAACACATCCCACAAAATTTGAATACATTAACGAATGCATTAGCAAATTATGTTTTAAATAGTAATTTGCGTCACTTATAAAAATTGATCACATTATCATGATATATGGACACATAAGTAGAAAATAGAAACATGCATATGTTTATATATATATATATATATATATATATCACATCTGTTAAATTTTTTTCATCAAAATCTCAAAAAATAAGTGTTGTGGGACACATGGATTTCAAAGCCTACAATAGTGCAGAAAAACACGACTAGAAAATGTTATTTGCGCACATGATGCTCACAATAACATGGGACCACTCCGATCACTCGACCTAATAATCGATGCAATCTCGCAAACACTCTTACAATATGCCTCTAGTACCGCAGCGGTACATCATCTATAGTCGCATATTTTGGAATTCCCCGAATAATCACTTCCAGATTTCATTCCATTTCTACCATAGGATCTGCTTCTTCCTTGTGTGGAGCACTTTCTATCTGACGTGTTACTCACCATGCTATTGGAAACATGTGAAGAGGCCTTTCTAGTCCTACATCTGCATAATTATCGCACGTAAACTATCAGATATACTTCAAACAAAAAAATTATAAAACTTGAAAAAATTCCAAAATACAAGTTTTACTTGCATTGGTCCACTGTGCACCCGGTGGCAGAGGCAGATATCGATCTCTTTTGAAGTTCATGTCTGCATAAGCATAGTCATCCATGACGATCAGTGGTTGGTGTAGCTAACCAAAGAATGACGGAGGGAAATGCATCCGCTAGCCTCCTCGCCCTTAAGGCATGATCTCACTCCATCTGAGTAGCCTCAGATCTTGTGGAGATGGATCCTCCACCTCTACCCATGGTTATCGAAATAGGGGCACACACTCCAAAAATAAAGTGACCAAAATATATCCGAAGTTGAATTGCTTCAAGTTTCCAAACTTCCCTTTGGTCAGTTGTCTCTCCATGTTGATCAACAGGCCCTCGCACCAGTTGAACAAAGTTGAAGCAAGCGAATCCATTGCGTATTGGAATTGTTATTTCGAAATCTCATGCAACGCCTACACCCCAGCTATAGAGGCCATTGTGTGTAGAATTGTCCTCAAGGGAAGATTGTTGATGGTTTCTATCTTCGCCATTCCACTCATTGTTTTCTTTGCACCCAGGCAATGCCTTCTGATTAAGGTATTGGTGCTCTCACCTCTAGCACGAGATCCAAAGAGTTGGAATCTCTCCCCTCTTCTGGACAATCTAGTGATGAAGTAGATTTCAACTACTTCCAGCTCTAGTTCTTGATCTCTAATGATGAATATCTGTCGGTCAACATCCCATAGACTAATCAGATAGTGTAACAACTCATTTTGAGCTCTGAGTCCTGGGGTTCAAAATAACTTCAGTAACCCACAGGCCCTCAAGGCATTGACACATTTAATGCTTTGGGAAACTTGGTCATCTTCTGCCTCATGGCCTCTTTCCTTCCATTCAATGACCATGCTTGTCGAAATATCCTACAAACAACCCATAAACTATGATTAGATGCCTCTCCATTGATCGAAATCATGAGAAAATTGATCAATAGAGAGGATTTTTCTTTCCATTTTCCACTCTGTGTCTAATGAAATTGCCTTAATTGTTTGTCTTTTGGGCTCAAGGATGATCAATGCGGATTCGATAGGCAGACTCGTGCTAGTCGCCCTCGATTTAAAAAATTGAAATCCTCACCTTAACCAATTAAAAATCCTATGAAACAATAATAAATTAGAACAAAAAGCAAGAGAAAAGGAAGATCTCTTACCTGTAGCTGACGGTTTGTGAAATGGTGCCTTGGATCTCCCACACTGCTCCCCTAAAGAATCAAGGAAAATGGGGTAAAATGCACTCTCCAATTTTCTCCAAGTCAAATGGTAAAAACGTTTTTACTTTTGGTCTGTTTATAAGTTTTTAAACACATTTTTGCCAATATTTTATTATTTTTCTCGATATTAGTGGTGTGTGGTTGTGTTTTTGCAGTTATAGGCTCTTTTTGGTGGTTACAGTGATCATTTTTTACTAATTCAACAAGTTTTTGTTTTATCTCTTTTTCCGACTCATTAAAGTAAAACGAAAAAGGAACCCCCCTAGAGTCATCTTTAAGCTCTTTTCTGACTTTTGAAATATGAAAAGATCGCTGAGTACTTCTCTTTTCGAACTCGTTAAATTAAATGAATTAACATCGTCCCAGTATACGTTTACCCTTTTTTCAGGTTCGCATTGACTATTTACAAAAAAGGTACACCTTGGTTGACGTGGTCAAGAGGTTCTCTCGAATATTATTTTCTACCTTTTTGGGTTCGAGAGACAAATTCCGAAAAGGGACATGATGGATTTTTATTTTTTGTTTCCTTTTCAAACTCTCTAAATATGAAAACAATGCCGAGTTATTATTTCGTCGGACTCGTAAAAATTAAATGGCGAAAGACTTGTCACCATGAAGAGACTAAGTTTCTCCTTCCCGGGACTCGTAAAAATTACTAGGATGGATTCATTCAAAGAATGAACTCATACGACAAGCATATGTTATCCCCTTCAAGCTTGTGATAAAAAATAATTGGGGTACTCACTAGAAGTAGTGGGGAAAAAATGAAAGTGAAACATCTCTTGTATAGGCAGTGTGTCGCTCTTGAACATGACACTCATCTGTTTCTCATGTCGGGTTTGGGATATCCTCGCACATTCACTTGTTTTTACAAGTTTGGGTGATCCATTTTCTCTCTCATCTGACTATTCCACTTTTTCATCTTGACCGTTGGTCTTATGTTGATTCAGATTCTGCCACACTCCGGAGTCTTGTTGTCGATATGTTCAAGAGAAGTCTTATATGTATTTTATTACCTATACATTGTCTGACATTTTGTTATAGTCTTGGATCAGACTCTTTTATTCCACTTTAGTCCTTGTTTCGTGTTGATGATGATAGAATCATTATGGCCCTCCTTCAATGGGTCGCTTCATGTTAACTTCAGCTCATTATCCATGAAGATGACTTAGGAACTCCCTTTTTGTACCTTAGAACTTGCACGCCTTAATAACAAGTTCTTTGCATCTGACAATAGGATTTCATCATTGGCCTTCAATAGAATGATTCCATGAGTGTTCAACTTCAGCTTCATTTTCACATTCACAGATTGTACTATCGTATATTGAGATCCATTGTCATTAATGGTGGTTTCTCTCATGCCTATTAACAGTCCACATCATTGGTCAGTAATCAAGTGGGTTTCTAGCATGTTTGACTTTGACACTTTCATTCACATGTTAAAATTTGCACTTTGATTGGGTTGGGATGGAGCACAAGATCCTGAGTTTTGTTTGATATAACTCAAGATGTGTGGTGTCATGTATTATTCATGATTGTACACATGTTTCTTCTATATGGAAGGTTATGACCATATCATGGGAATTTATATTTATGATGATGATGATCCTTCTATATCGGGTGGCTTCATCCATACCTTGGATCTTAGACTTCGAGACAATCCTTCAATTCGAATGGTTGCACCCATGCCGTGGATCTTGTTTAGTCAATTTAGTGTGTCCTAAATTGCTACATAAGTTATCAATCTGGGAGTCGTAAACTGATGAAGTGTAGTGCACTGTATGTGCTAGACAATCCTTTTCTTACCTCATTGTTTGCAGTTTTATCTTGTTTTTGGGTTTTGTTCTATTGCTCTCCTAAAGTGGTCTAATGCAATGGAAATCCTAATCTATTGTTAAAGCAAAAGTTTAAGAATACTTTTAAAGATCAAGTGTGGATGTAGAGTTGAAGACAAGGTTTATCCTCTTGCTTCTTGTGATAATTTCCAACTTTGAACTTAAGAGATCTTAAAACATGCTATCTACAAAATCAGAACTTGAATAAGAGTGTAAACATGCAGCTACATAAACCAAAATAAAAATGAAGTACTGAAAATGAGGTTACTATCTTTGTTGTCCATCTAATTGCAAAATTGAAATAAAATAAACTGTTTCAACTCAAAAACAAAAAGTAAAGAAATTGGAAACTAGTCAATGATTTCACCCATAATCACAACATTTCGCCAATTAACTTCTAAAATGGGGTTAAGCTAAAGGCTCTAGAAATATCATCATATGGTATGAAAAGAATGGCATCTAAATTATCTGATTTGCACACTACTGAAAGCAAATCCAATCACTTCATCTATAATCACAATATTTCGCCAATTAACTTCTAAAATGGGGTTAAGCTAAAGGCTCCGGAAATATCATCATATAGCATGAAAGAACTGACATCTAAATTATCTAATTGCACACTAATGAAAGCAAAGCCAATTACTTCACCTATAATCACAATATTTTGCCAATTAACTTCTAAAACGGGGTTAAGCTAAAGGGTCCAAAAATATCATCATATAGCATGAAGAACTGGCATCTAAACTATCTTGAAGAGTAAACAAATCTCACTAAGTAAAAGCATAAACAACTGAAATTGAAAACTAAAGTTCAGCAGAGGAAGCAAGTCTCAATAACACCACTTGATGCAAAAATTACACTAAGAAGCTTGAGCATAACCAGAATTAAATAACTATTCTGAAGTGCTCCTATCAATGTTAGTAGGAATGTGACAAGCTGCAAAAACATGTACAGGATTAGAATGATTAAAATCATAAGCAAAACATGAGAAATATACAATTTGAATGAGAGAAAATATACATGAAAAACTATACAAAAACAAAAGAAGAACCTTAGCTACGCAGGGGCCCTTTGCACAGCTTTGGACTAACACGTTGTTACTTCAAAACACACTCAAACAACCATGTGAAAAACATAGTTTTGTATTATGAAACAGAGTAATATGTCTCTCTATTACAGAACAACAAAATAACACTATAACAACAATATCAAGAACATCCTATCTGTGGTGAAAACACTTATATTTATAGATAAAATGGATAACTATATTTCAGAGGAATTTTTTCAACGATGGACACATGAATAGGTCAAAATTAGAGAATTCAGCCTCTCGGTTGCCATGAGCAATAAATCTATGCGAGTTGGATATTGGATTGCATTATGGAGATGGCATGCAGGTGGAAAAAACTGATCCACGAGTTCAGGAACGACTTCGAGCTTCTTTTACGTGCAGGAACAGAGCTCTAATTGACATAGAACTCTCTATTGACCTCCTTTTGACTGGGACCTTTCCTTTCGAATTTGGCTAAGTAAATAGGACCTCATCTATGTGGATAATTCCTAAGCTGCCCATGTGTCTCATTCCTCCTACTGACACATGTAACCTACAAAATAATGGAAATGGCTGCGGAATTGTCAGTTAGCTGTGGAAAGTGTCTAAATTCCATAGCTAATAAACAAAACCTAGATCAAATAGCACACACAATGATATAATTTGAAAATCACTTAAATACACTCCTGAAATCAACATGTAACAACTTTTGATAGCTTAGGATGCATTGACATGGGAAAATAGAAGAGAAAGGGCTTAAGAAAATGCTTGGAAGAGAGGTAGTTGTGGGGCTCAACATACCCCCACTATGAAGATGTTGCATGTCCTCATGCAACCAAAATTGTAACTATCCTCCCTTCAATTCATCTGCTCTAAAACTTCCACTAAGACATCCAACCTCTTCTTCTTCTTTCTTGCTGTCACTGTCACTCTAGGCTTCATCCTAAGACACCTGTACTTGAGATTGATGAGGGTTCTACTCAACCTCCTATTCTTCTTCTTCAGTTTTCTATTTTTCTTATGCCATAACCCTAAATGCAACATGGTATTTTCATGGATAACTTTGTCCAATTTGTTTTGCTCTTTTAATGTTTCATTCTCCCTTTGGATATGTCTGTTTAAGACTTCCAGCTCATAAATTTCTTGCTTCAATGACTGAATCAAAGTTTCCTGAGTTGTACCTGGCTGATTGGATGAAGTTTCTTGTTCTGCTGTAGTTTTCTGTTGTTCCAATGATTCAATGAAATCATACATTTGATGTTGGGTTTGATCAATTTCTGGAGTTGTTTTCCTTGGACTAGTTTCAAAATCTAACTGAGGAGAAGTAGAATACTATGGACTTTGATCAGGTGGAGTGTTTTCTGGTGACTGATCTGGAGTTTCACCTCCCAAGTCTATGAATTGAGTTTCTTTGATTTACGTTTTCTTCAATTTTCCCTTTAATCTAGAGCTTCTTCTTAGACCTTGTGAGCTTATGTCTCCCTTTCGAATGCACTGTTTCTCCTTTCCTTTTTTTTTTTTCTTTAGTTGACTATTCTTTAAGATGAATTAATGTCTCAGAAAGCACTTTCTCTTCCTTTGAAGAAGACTCAGGAGTTTGGTAAACGTCTTCAATTTTCCTTTTTCCTTTCTATTTTGCTTGTTTCTTAATTTTAGTCAATGTTTCAGAAGGCAATTCTTCTTCACTATTTTCCTTGGTCACACTAGTAGGAGTATCTTGGATTGTTAAAGTTGTTCTTTTCCTCCTACTTTCCTTTGCTGAACTCCCCTCAGGCACTTCAGGAGGGTCTTGGAAGAAGTTTCTAACTAGGAATCTTTTCCATGTATCTTCCCCTTCTTTCAAATGATTTTCAACCAAGATCTTAATAAGGCCATGATGGTAGAGATGAGGTTCTACATCATCTATATTCTTTTGCACAGTAGTAGACATTTTTATCAAACTATTCAACAAAAAATAAGGGAGGTTGATAGTTTCATTTTCCAAGAAATTCATTAATAATCTGATATGATACATGTACATGGAGCCATACCTGCCCTCGCATGTAATGAATTTCTGAATGATCAACAATAGACTACTCCACTTATCTTTTAAGGCTGAAACATGAATTCCTCATTTAAAGATTGATATGTTCATACCTGGATTATGAAGAATGACCCTCCAGACCTTTTCATCGAAATTATTGTTCTTAAACCATCTCTCCCCTTCTTGTGGAAGCTCCGTGGCTATTGCAATTGATGATTCTGTCATTGGAAATTTGATGTCCCCAATTTCAACTTCTGCACCATTGAAAGATCTTGCAAACATTTTTGTAACCTACTTATGATGACCCTTGAACTTCTTAATGAACTACAACCATCTTGCCTTCTTCAATGTGCTCTTAAGCTATGGGTATCCTTCCATGAATTTAACTCCTTCGGGCTTTGTTCTCACTATAAGACCCATTCTTCCTTCTCACTATGAAGACACCTGTATAAATGACAGCTTTACGGGAGCAGAATGGTTATATGAGCGGAAAATAGAAGAGGGCCGTGGAGAAAATCGGTGGTTATTAAATGGGGAGAGTACTGAGCATGAGATGAAAGAGGATTTACGGAGTAGAAATTGGTGTAAGAAAAAAATAAACTAAGGAATATAATACTTGGTGTGCAAGCGTGGAGGTAGAGTGTCACTCATGAAAATTTGTGAGACTGAATGGAGTTTGAGTTCATAAAAAGGCTACGGAGTGGAACTTCAGTGGAAGAGAGTTGTATTCAATCAGCTCACGTCAGCATGATTAGCCAGTTTAACAGATGTAATGAGGGCGTGCGACTAAGTACGAGTTAAAATCGAAAATGGATTATGAGACTGTTAGGATTAATGTGGAAGATATGGTGGAGTTAAGGCAGCCATCAATTCAAATCATTACACGTTATGGAGCTGTGATTTAAAAACTATATGAATTATGCATTTGAAATGCTATTTGAAAATGGTTTTGTTCATACCTTGGAATCATACCTCTTTCGTTTTGCTAATTTTTAATTGCCTACCTTTGTAGGTGCTTTTTAGATGTTGATGTCTTCAAAGATCTTCTCCTTCCATACCTGCATCTTGCTTTTATTATTATTTGGCTAATTACTTGATTGTCACTACAGAGTAACATAATTAGTTGCAGAATCAACAATCAAAATTCAGAATTCAGCTGCAAAAAATGACACTGTGAATAACATATGACTTGGCGAATGAATGGAAATGAGAAATTACTATATGGATGATACATGGAAAGGTGAATATGAAGAGAAACTAAAAGAAATTTTATTGATGGAATGTGGTGGTGAGATGGAGTGAAATGAAGTGGAATGGAATGAAACAAACTATGAGTGAAATTAGAGACTTTTTTTGGAAAATATAGGGCGTCAGAATATTCTGATTTTCGCCCTGAATTTTATGTATAAGGCTGCCAATCAATGATTGGTTTTCAGGCTTATACATTATTTTTTTTTAGATGATGATGAAAAAAAACAAAGACTAGGCTGGTGGAGAAGAATGATTCTTCTTCACCGGCCTCATCGCTGAGTTATCTTGAAAGATTTTGATAGACTCCTCCTTTGAGATTGGCTTATGATAGATCTTCAATCTATGACCATTCACAAGGAGAGGAGTTTGATGCTCATCGATTGTTTTGATTCTTACTGATCCATTGCTAAAAACTTTTTCAATCTCATATGGCCCAAGCCAATGAGTCTAAAATTTACCTTGAAAATTTTTGAACTTTGAATCAAATAGAAATGCCCAATGTCCTTCTTGAAACTTTTTGTCCTTGATGTATTTTTCATGCCACTTAGCTCTCTGCTGCTAAACTAGATCGGTTATTTGAACTGCTTCATATCTGATCTCATCTAGTTCATTCAACTACTCCAATCTATGCTTTTGAGCTTCTAATAGATCCATTCCCAAATGAACTGCCATCTTGAAGGTTTTAACTTGGAACTCAATGGGGAGCATAACTTCCTTCCCATAAACAAGTTCATAGGGAGTGTGTCCCGTTGTGTTTCTCCATGTAGTTTTGCAGGCCCATAAGGCTTCAGGAAGCCTTTTTGCCCAATCTATTCTATGTAGATGCACAGTCTTGGTGATGATTCCTTCAATTACTTTATTTGTGGACTCCACTTGACCATTTGCTTTTGGATGATAAGGAGTGGATTTCCTATGCTTGACCTTGTACTCTTCCATAAGCTTCTCCATCATTCTGGATGTGAATTGACTTCCCTGATCTGTCACAATTTCCCTTGGAACACCAAAGTGAGTAAAAATATCCTCATAAAGAAAATTAACTACTATATTTTCATTAGCAGAAAATAATGCTTTGGCCTCTACCCATTTAGTGACATAATCAGTACATACCAATATATACTTTTTCTTCTTAGATGGAGGATTAATAGGTCCAATAAAGTCTAAAGCCCATTTTTAAAAGGGTTCGATGAGTACCTGAGATTGTAATGGAATTTCACTTGAGGGGGTAGGTTTCCCTACCCTTTGGCAGCTGTCACACCTTTTGACATATTGTTTTGCATCTTTGAAGAGGGACGACCAAAAATATCCTAAATAAAGGATTTTATAAGCTATCCTCTTGTCAACAAAGTGTCCACCACGCGGTTCATCATGGCATGCTTTGAGAATATCAAGCATTTCATCTTCCTTGACACATCTTCTGATCACAAAGTTTGGCCCTGTTTTATACAATTCATTAGAAATCCACGAATATCTTGAACTATCCTGAGTAATCTTTCTTCTTTCTCTAGGAAATAAATGTGGAGGTAGTTTCCCTATAACCAAATATTTAGCCATATCTGCAAACCGAGTTTTAGTAGTTACTGCAAATAAGTATTCATCAGGAAACTTATCCTCTATAGGAGAGTCTTCTTTGATATTCTGAATCCTAGACAAGAAATCAACAACTGTGTTTTTTTTCTCAGATCTATCTAACATAGTAATATTGAATTCCTGTAAAACTAGGAGCCATATTGTAATTCTGCCATCAGTAATAGGTTTGTTCATCAAATATCTAATTGAAGAATGATTAGTATGAATAAAAGTTTCATAGCCTGTTATATAATGTCTAAACTTATTAATTGCATGAACAACAACTAAGAACTCTTTTTCAGTCACATTATAATTTAACTCAGTGGGAGTCAAATTTTTACTTGTATAGTAAATGGCATAAGGAACCAAGTATTTTTGTCCTAGTACAGTGCCTAGAGCTATATTTGAAGCATCTGTAGAAATATGGAAAGGAAGTTTCCAATTTGGTCCTCTTAAGATAGGTGCTTCAGATATTCTTGTTTTCAAGGCTTCAAATGTTGATTGGCAATCAGGACTCCACTTGAATTCACAATCTTTTGTAAGCAGTTTGAAGAGTGGAGATACTATTCTGGTAAAGTTTTCTATAAATATTCTATAATGTACAATAAATCCTAGAAAACTTCTAACATCCTTTTGACAATTTGGAACAGGTAACTTGGAGATGACTTCAACTTTGGATTTATCTACTTTAATCCCATCCCCTAAAATATGATATGATGTCCCAAAACAATACCTTCAGTAAACATCATAAAGCATTTTTCATGGCTTAATGAAAGGTTTGTTTCTTTACATCTTTTAAGGACTTTTTTCCAAATTTTCCAAGGCATCTTCAAACATATTACCATAGACTGTAAAATCACCCATATATACCTCTACACAATCATGGATTAGATCATAAAAATTTCCTAGTACTGCTCTTTGGAATGTTGCAGGTGTATTAAATAATCCAAAAGGAAGCACTCGGTAGGCAAAAGTTCCCCATGGACAAGTAAATGTGGTTTTATCCGGATCTTCAGGTGCTACCTGAATTTGATTATAACCACTAAAACCATCCAAAAATGAAAAGTACTTTTTGCCTACTAATGTATCTAACACTTGATCTATAAAGGGCAAAGGAAAGTGATCCTTCAAGGTTGCTTTATTCAATTCCCTATAATCAATTCACACCCTCCATTTACCATTCTTTTTGGGCACTATCACCAAGGGAGAAACCCATTGGCTATATGAGATTGGGTAAATGAAGTTCACATTGACTATTTTTTGGAGCTCTTCTTTCACAATCTCTCTAAGATTTGGATTCATCCTTTTCTGAGGTTGTCTGATTGGTCTACTATTTTCCTCAATATAGATATGATGGACGCAAGTCTTAGGGTCAATACCTTTCATATAAGTATACTCCCATGCAAATGTAACAGAATGTTTTTGTAAGATTTTGGTTAGCTCTTCTTGTTGTAACTTTTCCAAGTTTTTGTTGATATTCAATGTTTTACCTGGAAAAATTTCAACTGCAAAACTGCCAAACTCTTCCATAGAGTAGAGAGACATTTGCCTTGATGACAAGTATTCAATATCAGAATATAATTGAAATTGTGTGTGATCATATTCTAAAGATGTTTCAAAATTTTCTAATGTGTTCGGGATTTGACTATCTTCACTAACTTTAGAGAGAGTAAAGATAGGTTGTATAGCATCTTCATCATCGACACATTCATTTTCTCCTACTTCTGTAATTTCTTTTGCTGGAGGATACAAAGTAAATTTCTTTGTAGAGCTACCATTAGAAATGTACATATCACCAAATCTACAACTAATAAAAGCATCAGCTATGGCTAGCCAAGGTCTTCCTAAGATGAGTGGGTGTCCTCCTAGATTATTCTTGGGAGTCAAAATCATGAAATCCACCAGATATTCCCAAGAATCCAAGGAGACCGAAATATCTTCTAGTACACCATCTGGTTTAATTATTGTTCTATCTGCAAGTTGCAGTAAGGTAGGTGTGAAAAGAAGATTAGGAAGCTTAAGCTATTCCATAGTCTGCCTACTCATAATGTTTATAGCAGCCCCTAAGTCAATCAATGTATTTGGAATTTCTATTCCATTTATGTGTGTCTTGACAATTGGACTACCTGGATCCACATATTTTTGCATGGTAATCTTTCCCATCATGATATCTGCTATTTTTCCTACCAGGTGGATTCTTTTTGTGTCTCTTGGTTTCCTACCTAGTCTTTTGATACTCAACACCTTTATTGTTTTTGCTAGAATATGAATTTCTCTAATGGCTTGTAGCAAGGGAATCTTAATACATACATTCTTTAATTCATCTAGGAAATCATACTTAGGCAACAAGATTTGTTTTTCCACTCCCCTGTCAATTTGTAATCTCTCATGAAAAGGAGGTGTGGATGTAGATACAGGTTGCTCAACTATAGGAGTTGTGTGGGTTGAATCTTTTTGTTTTTTTTTTGAATGGTTGGGTTTTGAAAGGATGCTTCTTCAAACTTTTATTGACTTTCAAAGAATCCTCCTCAGAAGCATCTTTCTCTTGAATATCTATAGAAGGTTTTTCCTTTTCTAAAATCCTACCAGATCTAAGTTGAACATCATGAAGATCTAGAGGAACAATCATGTAGGTAGGAAATGGTTGTCCTTCTACCATGTAAGCATTCTGAGGGTTTTTGTTGTTGGGATTTGGTAATGGTTGGGCTAGTAGTTGATTTGGCTTCTGTTGAAATGGAAGCAAGAGTTGAGGATTTTGATTTTGTTGAGGAAGTTGTTGTTGTGGAAATGGCAATGAAAGTTGAGGGCTTTGATTTGGAAGTTGTGGTTGTGGATTTTTCTGTTGGTTTTGTGGGGGAGGATAGCCTTGATAAGATGGAGGATATTGATAATATTGAACAAATCTTCCATAAGGATTTTGTACCCCTTGTGCCCATGATTGAGATTGATACTGATTTTGAGGTTGAGGCCAAGGTTGTTGCCAAGAATTCTAATTTGGTGAGGGCTGAAAATTCATTGGATTGTTAAATCCTTGATTTTTTTTCCCTTGCCAAAGTCTTCTCGAAACAAAGCAAAGAGATTCTACAAAATTTGGGTCCTCATGAAAGACAACTTTAAGCCCTGGGATTGAAGGCCAATCCTTGGTCTCATGACTTTCTGAGAAAATCACACATGTTTCTACAACTTTTGCATCTAAGGGACATTCTCATAAAGCATGTTTCTTTCTACATTTTGGGCAAAAGATGGCTAAGGCATCAACTTTTGTTTTCTGCTTGTTTTGAATTTTGAGCGTGTCTAGCTATTCGCTAAGGCTCCCTAGAATGTCAGTTTTGAACTCATCAAGAATATTGCCAATTTCTGCCCTACTTACTTTCCCAGTTGCAGATTTGTTTTCTCTAATAAGAGAAGGATCTCTAGGCCCTTTTCTAGTTTTAGATTTTCCCCTTGAGAGATGGACACATAGTTCTACTATGTCACTTAGTGGAAGTCGAGAGATGTCTCCCTTCCCCATCATGTTTAAAATATCTATCCATTCATCTCTAATGGCTTTCAATAAAAGGGCTTTCAAGGTTTCCTCATCTAAATTGTTCATTTTTGCTCTCTTTAAGTTGTATTGAAACCTTTCAAGCAAATCCTCTAAGTTCTCATCTTCTTTTTTCATCATTTTGAATACTTCATCCTTATGATTGGTAGGCATACAATAATCCAGTTATCTATCCAAAAATGCCTTCCTCATATCATTCCAAGTCCTAATAGATTGAGTGACTAATCCCATAAACCATTTCAGAGAAGCCCCTTTCAATGTTGAAGGGAACAATTTGAGTTTTTGAGAGTCTTCTAGATAGTCATAGGTTCGGCATAAGACTTCAAACTCAAATAGAAATGTTTCAAGATCCTCACCTCGCAATCCATAAAAGTTTGGGAGGAGGGATGGTTAAATGTTTTTCATTATTGTATGGGTTTCCTTGTCTACTATAGGGAATCCAAATGAGTTATCTCCTTCCCTATTTCCTCCATTGTTACCTCTACCTCCACCATTGTTACCTCTACCTCCTCCATTATTTCCTCTACCTCTGCCTCTACCCCTTCCTCCAAATAGTGAAAATTCTCCATCTTGCTCTTCTTCTACCATGATAGTTTCCTCACAATCTTCTGGCTCTTCTATTAATGGCTTATGAGAGAGAGTTTCTACCTCCTCTTCTTCTCTATGTAATTCTACTTCTTCCACTGCAATGGGCTCCCCTATGGAGGTGAAGAAGGGTTCTTCTCCTAAGTCATATTTAGTAGATGGAGTGGGAGAATCTTCTAATTCAGTTGCTGCCTCTTGAATTCCAGGAATCCTAAGGCTGGGAGTATGAGTCTAGGATGGAGGTGTATCTTGTTTATTCCTTGAAGTAGTTGGAGTTGTAAAAATTGAACTTTTGCCCCTAGCTATAAACCTTCCCCTAGAATCTCTTTCTTTATGCATGTCAATTTTTTTTGCTTTTGGTGATTTTAATTGGGCTAATAATCCTTTTTCTGATCTTCCAGATCACACTAGGTGCAAGAAGAGAGCATGATCAAGAAATTATTGGACTAATAATTCTTTTTTCTGATCCTCCAAATCACACTAGGTGCAAGAGGAGAGCATATTTCAAGAAATTATTAATTTCCCTTTTTTTTAATGTAAGAGATAGGCTACCTAGTTACACTTCCCCGGAAATGGTGCCAAAATGTTTAGTCAATTTAGTGTGTCCTAAATTGCTACATAAGTTATCAATCTTGGAGTCGTAAACTGATGAAGTGTAGTGCACTGTATGTGCTAGACAACCCTTTTCTTACCTCATTGTTTTTAGTTTTATCTTGTTTTCGGGTTTTGTTCTGTTGCTCTCCTAAAGTGGTCTAATACAATGGAAATCCTAATCTGCTATTAAAGAAAAAGTTTAAGAATAATTTTAAAAATCAAGTGTGGATGTAGAGTTGAAGACAAGGTTTATCCTCTTGCTTCTTATAATGATTTCCAACTTTGAACTTAAGAGATCTTAAAACATGTTGTCTACAAAATCAGAACTTGAATAAGAGTGTAAACATGCAGCTACATAAACCAAACTAAAAATGAAGTACTGAAAATTAGGTTAGTATATTTTTTGTCCATCTAATTGCAAAATTGAAATCTAATAAACTGTTGCAACTCAAAACCAAAAAGTAAAGAAACTACTAGTCAATGATTTCACCCATAATCACAACATTTCACCAATTAACTTCTAAAACGGGGTTAGGCTAAAGGCTCTGGAAATATCATCATATGGCATGAAAAAAATGACACTAAATTATCTAATTTGCACACTAATGAAAGCAAAGCCAATCACTTCATCTATAATCACAATATTTAGCCAATTAACTTCTAAAACGGCGTTAAGCTAAAGGTTCCGGAAATATCATCATATAGCATGAAATAACTAACATCTAAATTATCTAATTACACACTAATGAAAAAAAAGCCAATTACTTCACCTATAATCACATATTTCGCCAATTAACTTCTAAAATGGGGTTAAGCTAAAGGCTCTGAAAATATCATCATATAGCATGAAGAACTGACATCTAAATTATCTTGAACAGTAAACAAATCTCACTAAGTAAAAGCATAAACAACTGAAATTGAAAAATAAAGTTCAATAGAGGAAGCAAGTCTCAATAACACCACTTGATGCAAAAATTACACTAAGAAGCTCAAGCGTAACTAGACTTAAAGAACTATTCTGAAGTGCATCTATCAATGTTAGTAGGAAATGTGACAAGCTGCAAAAACATGTACAGGATTAGGATGATTAAAATCATAAGCAAAACATGAGAAATATACAATTCGAATGAGAGAAAATATACATGAAAAACTATACAAAAAAAAAGAAGAACCTCAGCTACGCAGGGGCCCTTTGCACAGCTTTGGACTAATACGCTGTCACTTTAAAACACACTCAAACAACCATGTGAAAAACAAAGTTTTGTATTATGAAATAGAGTAATATGTCTCTCGGTTACAGAACAAAAAAATAACATTATAACAACAATATCAATAACATCCTATCTACGTTGCAAATGCTTATATTTATAGAGAAAATGGATAACTGTATCTCAGAGGAATTTCTTCAATGATGGACACGTGATTAGGTCAAATCCGAGGATTCAGCCTCTTGGTTTCCATGAGAAGTAAATCTATGTGAGGTGGATGTTGGATTTGTGTTATGGAGATGGCATGCAGGTGGAAAAAACTGATCCACGAGTTCAGGAATGGCTTCGGGCTTCTTTTATGTGCAGGAACAAAGTTCTAATTGACATAGAACTCTCTGTTGACCTCCCTTTGACCGGGACCTTTCCTTCTAAATTTGGCTAAGTAAATAGGACCTCATCCATGTGTGGATAATTCCTATGCTTCCCATGTGTCTCATTCCTCCTACTAACACCTGTAACCTACAAAACAATGGAAACGGCTGCGCAATAGCTAGTTGGCTACGAAAAGTGGCTACTTTCTATAGCTGATAAACAAAACCTAGATCAAATAGCACACACAATGATATAATTTGAAAATCACTTAAATACACTCCTGAAATCAACATTTAACAAATTTTGATAACTTAGGATGCACTGACATGGGAAAATATAAGAGAAAGTGTTTAAGAAAATGCTTGGAAGAGAGGTAGTTTTGGGGCTAAACATATCTATTCACATAGTCCTTCCTATCCATATGGTTGTGTCCATACCATGGATTCATGTTTTGATATCAGATATATATATATATATATATATATAATATTATATATATCTGTGTGTGTGTGTGTGTGTGTCCTTGATTTGTAGGTCTCCTGATAGTGTTTGTTCTCATCCTTGCAAAATCTAGTAAAACATGTTAGCCATCACTCCCTGTTCTTCCTTCATGCTTTAGGGGGCATCTGTTACATAGTATTTTTTCATGCCTCCTACACTTCACAGTGTCATACCCCAAAGTGCCGACACTTGGCAATTATGTAGTGTAACCATCCTGATATCTGGTCCAAATATTCCTTGAAGACTTGATGAAAGCATGCCTTGAGACTTCCTTGAAGAAGTAAGCTCTAAAACCCTAATTTCAAGATCAACACGACTCTGAAACTGGAAACTAGTGCTGATGGCAGGTTACATTATATTGGCCTAGCACTGCTAGCACATTTTTTTCTTGGATACTCCTATTGATCTCTAAAAGGTAAGTTTTCCCAAAGAGGACAAGAAACTTCATGATCTAAAGGCTTCCAAAACGATGAGCTGTAGGTTGTTCATTGAGGATATGGTCGAATTTCCCAATATTTCGCTTTGATTTTATCCCTATGAGCTTCCTCCTTGAGATGAGGTCCTTCCCCTATCTTTGGAGAGATCCTAAATCCCTATCCCTACCTATATATTCATCCTCTCCCATTCCTAAATGGTTGGTCTTTGATTATTTGCACCCTTATGCTGAGATAGTGCCTACATGCTATTCACTTTGTCTTGGAGAAGGAGTGCTTGGAGAGCTTGAGATTGGACATGGACATTCACTTAAGGAGGGCTTATTAACATCAAGGCTTGGTTGTATGATTCCTCTTTTATTCATTAATATATACAATTGTTGGTTCACTTTCTATAAATGCTTGTGTTAATGCATCATTTATCTTAATGCTCCTTGAGTTGTTAAGTGAATTACTTTCCATTATAATTGTTTCACTTGTATGATTTGTTGTGTCTTTGATATCTTGTGCATGTATTCAAATGCTATGAGTAGTAGATCTGATCCTCAGGATTAAGCGATTGAGATCTTCTACAAAGGAGTTTATTATAGCATCGAAACGAGGTAGGTCTCCTTCCTCTTCTCTCATTTCTATTGTAATTTAGGAAAGTGTCTCATAGATTGTTACATAGGTTATTAGTCCCACTCATTGGTCTATATGGGTCATCTTTCTCCGCAAATAGCATTTACCTAGACAACAAGTGGTGCCAAAAAGTGGTGAGCCCTAGTATTGCACCAAGAGTGCTACAACTTCCAAGGGATCCTGAACTCTATTTATCAACCCGAACTTCATACAAAATTTGAGGTGACAATGCTATATGCACAATATATGGGATTCTACTCATGCCACCCTCAACTAGGACACTTGAAAAATAGTTATCCAAGGCCATTCCTCCTACTGAATTAGAATAAAAACTAACTAATAAAGGTGCAATTTAGAAACTACTTCTAATTATAAAAGGGAAAAAAATTTTGAACTTCAACTTGTAAATGTTATTGAATCAATTCGTGAAAAAATAAGAGTTATAATACTTACATAAAGGGAACTACATTATCTTGGACTCAACCATTTATCTATCAAATCTACTTGCAGACAATAAGATAACCTACCAAATAAAAACTCAAGATTCTATGTATCATCTAACTCACACTTGCATATAAACCAATGTTCTATTTGTGCCAAATTTGTGATAATGAAACTAACATTATTTTATTTTATAGTGAAGGAAAAGGAGGGTTTGGAGTGGCCTAGGAGCTTCCCTTGATCATGGAATCACATCTTGGGGTAAACATACTTCTAAGCTAAGTCCAAATTGTAGCAAAGGTCAAAACTGGTGAGGAAATAGGATGCTACAGGTGTGCTACATGAGGCTGCTACAGGTGCCTTGTATTGCTACAGGAAGGCTTGTACTATTACAGGAAGGTTGCTGAGAAGGTTTAGGAGGCGGAAATGATGGGTTAAAGGGATGAAAAGGTGGAAGGAGGTTGATGTAAATGGATGAAGGGTGGCCACAACCCCTAGCCACGCCCAGAGACTTTTGAAGGCTTGTTTAGCACTAGGAGAGTAGCTCACAGTGGTCTAGGAAAATGATCTCAAGAACATAACTTTGAGGAAAAAATTTGGGATTCATAAAAGAGGGTGAGGAAGTACATGATGGAGGTGCTGAAGGTTCCCTTGCCTGTAGTTCCAAACGACACTACAATCATCACATGCATATACCCTCTTATCATTGACAAAATGAAACAACTAGTAGTGGAAAATATGAGTTGAATTTGAATGTCATCTAATCGATGCCAAAAACTCTAATCTAGTCAATAAATAAACTCCTAAGCTATAGTAAGCACATGAAAAACAAGATGACTAACATAAATATTCTTCCAAGAAATTATCAAAGTAGTACTTTTGGGCTGTGATTGTAGATCCTTCTATTCATGATCCCATGAGAGGGATGAGGTAGAGGTTGCAATCACAATATTTTGATGGGTTATTTTCTAATGAGATGCAAGAAACTAATAAGCACTTTGAGCAAAAAGGAGATACAAATAAATAAGAGGGACCTAAGACACTAGGGTTGGGCCCAAACCTAAGAGCCTCAGCCCTCTGGAACTAAATCAGTGATGAATCAATAAGCATATTCTCAGTATCATTGCATCAATGTCTAATACATCATATAACAGTAAAAAATAACATTGCCAAGTACTTGAGCTCAATAGCTACCTAGCTGAAAACAAAACTTGAATCCTTATGAGCTCTTTTGCATGTTTATTTATACGAGAAGGTATCTACTAGCAACTCCCTAGAAAATAGGAATGTTTGCCTCCCAAAACTTGATATTGGTGAATCTTTATCTCCATTAATTGCACTTTCTTGGCTTCCAATAACCTCCTCTTGCTTGGTTGTCAATGTCCTTGAGCTGATGAGAGAGTGTGTGGTGATCTTGGGTTGATTGAAGGAGTTAAGGAGGTGGAAAACTTCCTAGAATCTCTCTCTATTGTCTACTTTGATCTCGTACATGTAAATTATCTCAAAAATTCTCCATTTCCTACAGTTTAACCATATTAGACCACATGTCATAGAAAAATATCTTTTACCCCTCTCACTAAGCATAATATAAAAAAAAAAATTAAATAAATGTGAGAAAGAGATAGTTCTAAAGTTGGAGGATGGCATTGTGAACCTTATAATGTACCTATTGATGAGTCTCATCAATATGATAGTTAACTTGATGATTATGTTATATGTTGTTGATGAGTATGTCATATTTTAACTTGTTTTTGTTATATGATAGTTAACTTGATTATTATGTTATATGTTGTTGATGAGTATTTTATATGTTAACTTGTTGTTGTTATATGTTAGTTAGCTTGATTATTAGGGTTGTTGCATTAATATCTTGATGCTATATGTATCATGTTGATCTGGATTGGTTTGTGTAGATGGTTATGGTTATAACATTCATGTATGAGATGATATAATTGTGATATTGTGGTGCACTAATCTGGAATAACTTGTGCAGATGTCATAGCCTCCCTTGAGATACATTGAGGTATGAGTTTGATTATGTCATCAATTTGGTTTATCTAGCATGGTATCTTTACAAGTTGATTGAATGTTTGATTAATTGCACGATATGAGTATGTGTTTATAAGATTGCCTGAAGGAATGATTTTGTTTTAAGATGGTTGTACTAACGCATTATGTGTTGAGACAACTGATATATACTTGAGTGCAAGTGAGTGCTAGTTGTAGTGTTATGATTTATGACTACGAGTTGACTGTTGATTATGACATGGTTGATAGTCTTGGTAAAGGTTGATTTCAATTACTATATATGATGTATTGATCTTTGGAACATGTGAAGGACATGTGTGAGTAGTCGCAAGGCAACGTGATTGGCACAACAAGGTAAGGTAACTGGTATATTGTTAAATTTATTTATACATTAGCAACTATGTGGTTATGGCAATATGATGTAGGGTATTGAATGGAAAAAGAGTCTTCCATGAAAAATTGAAGAAGGTTCAGGTTGAACTTTCCCTTGGAAGCACTAGGAACCTATGGGAATTGAGTCATGGTGTTTGTTGTTAGTTTTGTGCTTTCGGTCTTTTGTGAATTTTTTTGCCTGATTTTTAGTTTTGTTTATGTATAGTGTATGGCCATACCACTTTGTTTATGGTGTTGTATTGTTGTTAGTTCTCCATGGTTTTCTTCTTGTTTGTGTCTTGTCTTTCCTCTTTTATGTTTTAAGGGTCTTGGGAATTGGTTGGGAAAGAGAAAATTCAATGGAACTTGCGAAGAGTTGAACAAAACTCAACAACTAATGTAAGACTAAAATGAAGCCTAATGCATAAGTAAGGGAAACTGAAGGAAAGAATATAATATCCAGATGGATTGATTGGGTCCATTGAGTTAAATGGATGGTGTCAGGATAATGATGAGAAAGGTAACATAAAAGGTAAAGTAAATGGATTTTAGGCATCAGATGCCTTGGCTAAGTTGGGAACTATTGTCTCAATGTGGTGCATGATGTGCATGGATAAAGGGAGTTCTCTTAACCTTGACCTTATGATATCTAATAATTATGTTGTGATCATGATTATGCTAATGTATATATATGTATAAACTAATGTATATATGTTGTTTTCTGACAGGCTCATCAGAGATCATGATTGTTTTATGCTAATGTTTATATATATGTATGTCATTATATGACAGGGTTGTGAGGGATCATGATTATTTTATGGTAATATTTATATATGTGCATGTGTGTGTGTCATTGCCTGACAGGGTCAATGGGGATCATTCTTGAGGAGGAATGATTGCTTATGTAGGTGAATGACAGGAAGATGTTCTTGGTATCAAGTGGGAAGAGTAGCCCTGAAAAATCTATGAGGTTAGTATCATGTGGATATGAATTGATATTATGTGATTATGTTATGTCTATGTTTATGTTATGGTAGGTAATGTTGAGAGATACTTCAGCACATGAAAGCAGTGCGATCTGCAGCATGCTGGGATAAGCATGGATGGCGGAGAGACATTAGAAGTAAGGTTGCTTGGTAAGGACAATGTGATCTTAGGATGTGAAATATTGGTGTTGTGTACATGTAGCATATGTCGTATTGTGTACATATAATGTTGTTTTCCTGTTGTATATATGGTGTTGTTTATATATTACATATGCAGTGTTGGGTATAGGTGGTGCTATGTAAATGTTGGATATGCAGTGATGTGTACATAACGTACTGTGCACATGTTGGATATGTGGTGTTTTGTGCATATGGTGCTATCCATATGTTGGATACGCGGTGTTGTGTACATATGGTGCTATGTACATGTTGTATATGCAGTGCTATGTACTTATGGTGTTGTAAGCATTATGTACATGTGGTGCTATGTACATATTGTGTTGTGTGCATGATTGTACATTTGGTGTTGTGTACATGTTGTACATGTGGTGTCGTGTGTAGGTGGCATTGTGCACATGTCTTGCATGTGGTGCTATGTACATGTAGTATCGTGTACATGTCGTGCATGTGGTGCTATGTACATGTGATGTTGTGTACATATTGTACAAGTGGTGCGGTGTACATGTTGTTGTCTACACGTTATGTAGGAGGTCCCATGTACATGTGATGTTGTGTACACATTATACAGGTGGTTTTATGTACAAGTGGTACTAAGTACATGTTGTACATGTGGTACTGGTGTACATGTGGTATTGTGTGCATGTCGTACATCTTGTGTTGTGTACATGTGGTACTACATATGTGCATTGTGTAGTCGTAACATCGTGACAACTGTATTCATTATGTTGTACTCTGTGTACATATATTTATTGTGTTGTACACCATGTGTAGGTGTATGTATGTTTTTTTTTTGTACATCGGGTGTAGGTGTATGTATTGTGTTTTGATGTACATCGGATGTAGGTTTATGTGTTGTATCGTATGTCATATGTAGGTGTATGTGTTGTGTTGTATGCTGGATGTAGGTGTATTCATTGTGTTGTACACCAGGTGTAGTTGTATGTGTTGTGTTGCATGTCGGGTGTAGATGCATGTATTGTGTGTTGTTGTACACCATGTGTGGGTGTATGCATGTGATGTACACTGTGTGTATGCGTACGTGGTTAAAGAGAAGAGAAGGCACTAGGTGATTTTTGGGTGTGACAACCAATCCAATGTGCATATGAAAAGGACAAATATAGAATAAAATGACTGATTAAAGGATAAGTATCAATATTTTATTTCAGTTTTGTTATGCATGTGATCTATGACTCTGATTTATGATGGTTACATGTGATCTATGATTATGGTTTATGATGATGGCATGTTATTCATGATTTTGATATATGATGGTTGTGTTTTGAGCTAACCGAATGTGATGTGTTTATATATAATGATTTGATCAAGAGTTGTTTTCCTTGTTGTTATAGGAAGTAAACAGAGTTGCAGTTGTACCTTATTAACGAGCTACCAATGAGGTATGATTTGAAATAATTTTAATTTATTTAAATCTAATGGAAGTTATTTGCTTGGTATAGGAAAGTATGGAAATTCCTGGACTAGATTGTTGAAACCGACTGTAAGAATTAGCAGCAGCAACAAAAAGTAATTGGAATAGGAAACAGTATGTTGATAAAGCACTTAAAGAGTAGGGCCATTGTTGGAAACTGGTACCCAACAGTGTCCATTGATTTCCATGAGCATGCTATGACTGGTATGATGGTTTTAACGCAGGGATATGCCTTGGTTTTTGGACCTTTCAATGCGAGGAAACCTTTCCAAGGGAGGGGTCGCCTGGGGGACTGTGTAGTAGAGAAGGGGATGCCTGTGAAACTTCAAAAGTGAGTGACTTCATGGAAGGGGGTGACCGGATTTCCCGAGGGATTGTGTGGCAAATAAGGGAAGGTTAGGGAATGAATTATTTGTTGTCATTAGCATTGCCAGATGGAATTAGATGCACATTGGGAGTGTGCCTTGGAACAATGAGCCAGTAACTACTCATCGAGAGCACAGGTAACGCACGGATGGTGGCACTAGACATTAGATGTAGATTTGAATTTGGCAGTGGATTTTGGACTTCCTAGGAAGGAGGTGAATCCTGGTATTACTTTGAGGGTGGAGGTGTGAGCCTCTAGATTCCCTTGTTGTGAATTCACACATCATATCCTTTTATTTGCTAATTGATAAAATGTGCACATGTGTATATTATTATAAATATTATATCGAGCTAGTTTATAAAGCTTCATGAACAATATGGTTATTTGCTAGCTGAAGAAAATGTGAATGAGTGTATATGTGGTTGTTATTGTAAATACCATAATGAGTTGTGTTATAAAGATCCAATAAACCATATGTTTGCCATGTTTTCAACAGTGGTCATTATAAATAATGTAATGAGCTATGTTATAAAGCTCCATAGGCAATGTGTTTGTTTTAAGTGGTTTGTTGGTTTATGGTGTCAATGAACACTGAGGATGGTGTTCCCCCAAGGGGGGGGGTCTGTAATAGCCCAGTTTAAAAATTCATGTAAAAATATATAAGACCAAGGTCATGGGACATATATTCCAAGCTAGATGTTGGGAAAAACATCCTAATGGGTGTTCATTTCAGTTCTTATGGCTAAAGGAAATTGCAAAAGGATTTGGAAAGGCAAGAGGCATTAATTGACATTTATTTATGAAAATAATGGAAAATATGAGAAAATGGATGTGAAAGGTCACAAGTTTCATGGGAAGAGGAAAATGAAGGAACCATAATGGGAAATGAAGAAAATATAGGCTTCAATGATAAAAAGGCTTCCGAGGATCAGTTCATAGAATTTTGTCAGTTTTAGCTCGGAGATCTTTGTCTATTCTCTCTCTCTCATACTCTTGGACACTTAGAGTTTTCTTGGAGCACTCTTGGAGGAGTGTGGCATACATGGGATTTGGAGCAAGAAGGAAAAATAAGAGAAGAAAAGTGCAACAAGACATAAAGATCAATAACTATAGTGATTTTTGCTCGCATGTACCGAGTTACATGTATGATTTCCTTGCTAGCTTTGGCATGCATGCTACATGAATTTTGTTTCTTGGTTATGATCTGTGATTGACATGGAGGATTGCCTTGATTTACAATCGATTTTTCCTAGTCTGTCCATTTCCTGGATAACCATGGTGTTGTGGGTTTCACTTTTGTTTTCTTGTTGGTTCTCATAATTGTTTGGCTGCATGTTCAATTATTAGTTCTAGAGCCTTAATTGTAAAAACGCTCTGGAATCCTTGTAACTACTTGGGTTGAATTACTAGTGTTGGAGCCTTGGTTGGACATACACTTTGGAGCCCTTGGTTGATTGAGTTACTAGTCTTGGAGTCTTGGTTGGACAAATTCTCTAGAGCCCGACAACAGTTGTGGGTTGAGTTACTAGTGTTGGAAACCTTGTTTGGAACAAATGCTCTGGAGCCATTGACATCTTGGGTAGAGACCAATCTGGTGATGGTTAGTGATGTCCAACCATGAGGTGGAAACATTGGTTGAGGGTTGCGGTGGTTTAGCCTTTGTATGGCCTAGTTTTGTTTTCTTGGATTATCCCATGAGTTCCCACATTCATGCTTGGAATATGGCATGGTTGTGATTGGCTAAAATAAATATTTGATTCAACCCAATCTATGGTTGGGTGGTAAGTGGAAGTACATGACTTGGTTGACATCTTCATATGTTAATAAGAGGTATTTTCTATTGTGATATATAAGCATATGCATTGATTATGATGGTCACATTATGGTTGAATTGCCATGGTTTATATGTTGGTTATTAACTGGTTATATGATGTATATTGTTTATGGACCTTGACATGTTTGATGAATATGTGATGGCTATTGAATGAACAACCTAATAGATGATAATGCAACTATTGTGAGAAGGCATCAATCCTTCTTAATGAATTTCAGATAAGTATTAGACCCTTATGTTTAGATGTGTATTTATGACCTAAAGATTTCATGTTCATGATATGTTGAACGTAATGTTTGTCATGGTTGGGCTTGGTTAGGTCAAGTCCTTAATCAAGTTTCATGTTAGAATCTTTGTCTTTGTGTCATTTGTTTTTTGGAAAGTCTCATCAAGTTCTGGGCAGTGGCCATAATCCTAGCCCTACAAAAGTGGCTTAAATCTCTCAGTCTCTAGCACATAACTGGCTAAAAAAGACTGTAGTATCTCCCTTGCAGGCTTGTGGGAGCGATTGGAGGCCTATAAAATAGGAGTCTTTTTAGTAAAAAGGAAATTTGACTTAGAGCTTGGGCAGCTAGAGGGTTGGTTTAGCTCCTATAGCTCTTGTAGCTCCATAGGAAGCTCAATAAGGTTTTGTTGTGGGAATTCCACTTCCTTAAGGTGATCTAGGAGGTTGAATAATATCATAGTAACTCTTCATCACGTGTTTACCCCGGTGGACCAATTAGCTTGGGTAAATGTGGGAGGAGGGTGTTATATCTGGAATATCTTGTTTTGCTATTCTAAGATAAGCTATTTAAGATAGATTTGGATCTTCTAAATTTTCAAAGAGATATTTAGCCTTCAATTTCTCTTATTATTTGTTTGTAAGTTTGTCTATGACTTGAGGGGCTAAGAAATAATTATCCACGTCTATTTAACCTAACATAATCACCATAGGATCTCACGTGACCTAGGTTACACCAACCCTTAACTTGATTTTTTTTTGTATCTATTGGATTTCGAACTAATAACCTTGGCATAAGAAATGAATTAACATAAAACCATATCACATAGTGTTCTACATCTTATAACTCATTAAATTCGTTTTATAATTTAAACTTAAATCTCATTTAAAATTTAAATTTATTATAATATATAATTATTTTCATTATATATCTATATATTATATATTATATATATATATATATTATATATATTATATAATATATATAGTATATAATATATATATTATATATATATATATATATATATATTATATATATATATATATTATATATATATATATTAAATATAATAATATATATAGATATATATTCAACAAAACATTATAATGTTACCAAACCTTCAAATAAAATATTATAATTTGTTAATTATTATTCTAAAATTATTTTAAATGTTAATTTTTTTTCAAATATAATTTATATCTTTTCCTTATGATGCCGATGATTATTTTGGAATAGGGATTTTAAAATTTTAACTTAATTATTAATAATTAGTGTGCAGCCATATAAATTAAATGGTTTATAAACATAAATAAACATTAAAACACGTACATCATTAGATACATCTCAAATTGCCAAAAAAAAAAAAAAAAAACAAGAAGCAATTAAATGAATTAGTTAAATTTTAACTTTATTTTAAACCAACGTAGAGCCATCTTAAATCTCGATCTATCAAGTATATCCATCTTAAATCTTGATCTATCAAGTGCTGAGAGGGATCAAGTTTGGACTTAAGATGGACCTAACCTAGTACTCTAGTATTCAATAATGAATCAATCCTTTAAGTAGGTGTCATCATAAAAAATACCATTGGCTATGCAATATCATGGCTTGTAAACAACAATAATTTTATAGTTTAAATTAACTTTATAATTTTATAATATATTAAATATATATATATCTAATATAAAGAGATTTTCATGTCTTATTTTTTCATTTTCATTTTTTAATTTTTAATTTTTAGTTTTTTACCAAATCAAAATGTTTATGTTGACATTACAATATTGTTTCCATAATAGGATGGAGAGGAAATATATATAACAAGATCCGTAACCACTGAGATCATTGCCACTTTACCATGGAGAATCTTAACATATAAACCATAACTCATGTTCATATGACCATTTTTTGGTTAATCAATTTAATTAAAAGGGGAAAAGGGCATAACTACTTTTGATAGAAATTCAACAATTTGTGACTATTATTAAAATTATTCATTGAAAATTACCACCACCTTAATAATTATGATATTAAAATGAAATTATGGAAGTTCTACTCCAAAATAGACATGTCTCTCAATTAATTAGTAATAATAAGTTTAAATAAGTTATAATTTAGTTTTTTTTATTCAATTTTGGTAATGTGAGATGTATGGTAAATTAAGTATTTTGATACATATCTTGGATATATGTCTATTTCCATTTAAGAGCCATTTAATTTATATAACTAGATTAATATCTTAGCAAACAAAATAAATAACCATGAACGCAATTGAGTTAGGGTTATGCAGTCATGGGTAATTTAGGGACACCATGACGAGCGTTCTTTCTGAAGATGGAACAATCTCAGTGCTTTCCTTAAACTCCTGCTAAATTATAGACTAAATGTTAAGTCAACTTATTGTCTACATGCATACTAGGTTGGAGGCTAGTAGTTAATGATTAAGGGAAGCGGGAGAATGGAGGGTGTTGTTGACTATGGGTATGATTTTGGTCATTTTTCTCCATTCACCACATCAAGATAATGAGGTGGTGGAATGGAGTACAATTGGCCCTATGGACCTAGGTAATATATATCACTTCTACAATATCAGGAGATTGATGTGTCTGAATGCAACACTGACACTTCGTTTGGGTCTCTTAATGAATTGGGTCAAAGCATTACTTTGGTGTCAAGGTCACAAAACCTAGTAGGAGAAGCAGTCTTAGCACATGCACAAGATAGTGATCATACTACTCAACCCCCAAGTCATTTTCATGGTGCCTCTCATCAATGTGAACCACCACAGACCAAGACATTTTGGGAAAATTTTGATTTTTGTAGGTGAAGGGTTTTCTTTCAATATTTTTCAGTGAAAGGTTTAATACTGGTTTAAAGCAAGGAATGATAAATAATTTGTTTTACAACCCCTCCCAAGGGGTTGGAGAGGAACTTGTTAGGAGATCCATCAATAATGTGTTGGTTTCAAAAGAGGAAAAGAGCAGGATTAGGGGCCTTGGTGACGAAAATAATGAATCAGTGGAAAGTCAATGGAAACTCTAGGGGCACAGGAGGATTTGGGGGGTCAACATAGACCTGAAAATAAGTGAGAAATTGGAAAGTGTGCTAAGATGAAGAATTATGCCTAGAACCTAGTGTTGGGGGAGGATGTACAACTAGGGAACATAATGTAAACACAAAAAAAGGTGGTAGTGGTTCGAGCCAGAGGAAGGAATTTTTCATTGGAGCTCCTGTGAAATTGGGTTGAGAATGAATAACTATTTCCATTTAATAACCATTTTATTTATATAACTGGATTCATATATTAGTAAAAGAATTAAATAACCCGTGAATATAATTGAGTTAGGGTTATGCGGTCATGCGTAATTCATGGAGACTATGACGAGGGTTCTTTCTGAAGATGGAACAATCTCGGTGCTTTCCTTAAACTCATTTCAGATTATAGACTAAAGGTTAGGTAAACTTATTCTCTACATGCACACTAGGTTGGAGTCTAGCAATTAATGATTAAGGGAAGCAGAAGAATGAAGGGTGTTGTTGACTATGGGTATGATTATGGTCATTTTTCTCCATTTATCTAGAGACATCGCATCAGCAAAATGAGGTGGAAGAATGGAGTACAATTGGCCCTATGGACCTAGGTAATATATCACTTCTACAATCTCAAGATATGGATGTATCTAAATGCAACATTGACAATTCGTTTGGGTCTCTTAATGAACTGGGTCAAAGCCTTTCCTTGGTGTCAAGGTCACAAAACCTGCTAGGGGAAGCAATCCTAGCACAAGCACAAGATAGTTATCATAATACTCAACCCCCAGGTCATTTTCATGGTGGCTCCCATTAATGTGGGCCACCACAAACCAAGCCATTTTGGGAAAATTTTGATTTTTGCAGGCGAAGGGTTCTCTTTCAATAATTTTCAATGAAGGGTTCAATACTAGTTTAGAGCAAGGACTGAATAAAAATTTGTTTTACAACCCCTCCCAATGGGTCGAGGAGGAAATTATTAGGAGATCCATCAATAATGTGTTGGTTTCAAAAGGGGAGTTGAGCAGGATTAGGGGTCTTGGTGACCAAAATAATGAATCGGTGGAAATTCAACATAAACCCTAGGGGCATAGGAGGACTTGGGGGGTCAACATCGACATGAAATAAGTGAAAGATTGGAAAGTGTGCCAAGATAAATAATTATGACCAGAACCTAGTGCTAGGGGAGGATGTACAACTAGGGGACATAATGTAGATAAAAAAAAGGTGGTAGTGGGTCGAGCCAGAGGAAGGAATTTTTTCAGTGGAGCTTCTATGAAATTGGCTTGAGAAGGAACGGGGACAAGTTTTGAATCATATTGCAAAGGTTTACACCATGTCTCATGGTTGGTTTATGATCAAGTTCAATACTATAAACACGACCAATTAAGATCTTGGAAAAACTTGGAGTCTAGAATCCACTCTAGTGATGATGAAGTGGTGAAATTCATTATTTGATGCTAGATGTGAAAAATTGGAAAGTGCCCCTATGTGGGTAAGGCTTCTAGGGTTTTCACCGCAACTCTGGTCGAAGGATTTCTTAAGGGTTATCAGGAACAGATTAGACTCTTTCCTGGAAGCTGACATGTCATATGAAGAAACTAGGAATATGGCTATAGCAAGGGTTTTAGTCAATATGGACTCATGTGAAGGCTTATTTGCTGAAATGAACATTTTTTATCATGGTTATACTCATAGAAAACCCCTTGACTACAAATGCATACCCTTCAGGTGCCACAAATATGGTCATATCATGAAGAATTATACTCTTCCTTTTATAGGCAAGAAAGGGAGGAGGGATTTGCCTCTTGGAAGTGAAGTGGGAGGTATAAGGGAAGTAAAAAGATGTCAAGTGGAGAAGAACCTCACTTAGACGCAACAGGAGAATCCCAGGGATCCTATGTAGACGGAAGGGGATGATGAAGCTATGGGGAACAAGTCGTCAAAGTTTGGGATGTATGTTTCTTATGTTGGTGGTACCTCCTCCTCTAGTGATCCATCATCAGGTAATTTCTCTCCTTCACTTCTTGTTTCATGTTTTATTAGATATTTTCTCTCTCTTAATGTAGGATTGGGTGCCTCTTCTCCTTCTTGACCTTTATCACACGTTTCACCCTCTAACACTAATATATTTCCCTATTCCCCCTCCCATTCCCGGTGGTCCCGCCTTGTTATATATTCCTTCTTGGTACATGAAATATTCTTCTAATCCTAGTTCCTGACATAACCTATGATCTAATAATAAGAATGGGTATGCCTTTTCCTATGAGGGGAGCCTTGGCCCTTCTCTCCTGGCCTAGAGTGGTGGGTCCCTAAGGGGTATAAAGTATCACATTTCTAAAGAAATAATGATGGATAGCCTAGACATGGTGGTGGGACGCCAAAAATATATTTTAGGGATTCTTAGATCATCACAAATTCCTGGAAAATCCTCCAAATGATATCTCTCTCTTTCAATTGTCGGGGTTTATCCAACTTATTCAAAAAACTAGCTCTGAAGAGACTTATCTCTTCTAAACATTTGGACATTATTTTTCTTCAAGAAACTTTGGGTGATGGAGATAAAGTGGTTGGGGTTCTTGAGTCTTTTTTGCTTGGATGGATTTTTGTGGATTTTTTGCACATGGGGCTCTGAGATGGTTCTAGGGGTTGATATATTCTCTGCTAAGTTGGGGAAGGAACTCAAGATAATCAATAAATTTGGGCCATGTCTTGACAAGATGACCTCTTGGGATCTGTTGATGAATAAATATTATATGAATGCTAACAATCTGGTGGTGGGGGAGATTTGAACTTTTCTATTGGAGTTTCAAGAATTTGGGGCACTCATGCCCATGTGGATACTCTATTAGATTACATCAACCACCTTTTGGTGGAATATAAAGTTTGTGATGTGGAATTTATCAAGTACAAACCTACTTGGAGAAACAAAAGCATATGGGAAGTAATGGTAGCAAGGCATATAGATCATTTACTAATGATGGAGGTTATGATGGAAAGGACTCCATTGTTTTGACAATGAATAGGGGTGGGTGGTGAATCTATCATCATCCCATTTTTCTTGAGCTTAACGGGAACAAAAATTAACCTGGTAGTCCTTCCATATTTAATGCTTCATGGCTCAAAGATGTGTGCTTTCACAATAGTATATTTGAAACCTAGATTCCTTAAAATCTTGTGAAGGAGGTGCTTATAGTTCTCCATTTTTCTAAGAATATAAAACGAGTGAAAATAGATACAATCTAGTGGTCAAATCTCAAAATACAGTAGGAGGGGGAAAAGCTTAAAGTAGTGGAGGAAGAGTTAGAAGGAATGAAATCCCTTGAGGGGGGAGGTGACTTGAATGAGGAATTCAAACAAAGGATCATACATCTTAAATCTACAAAAAGAAGAATCATGGAAGAAAAGGAGGAGATTTGGAGGAAAAAAGATAGAGCTATTTGGCTTAAGAGAGGAGACAAAAAAAAACCAATTCCAAAATTTTGCAAAGGGACGCAGAGTCCAAAACACTATCTAGGCTAAATGGATAATATGGATGGGAGAATAGATTCATCCTTTGAGGAACTTTCCAAGCTAGGAAAAAATCATTCTAACAATCTTTACAAGGCCCCCTAACAATATCCTTAGTCGAATTAATTCTATTGACTCAGTCATTTCCTAGGTTTTCTGAAGTTGATGACAACCAAATATTAATGGAACCAGCATTTGATGCCAAATTATGAATAGTACTTCATGGTTTTCAGAAGGATAAAAGTTCGAGCCCCGATGGTTGGTCTGTAGAATTTTTCTACGGTTGTATGAAACTTTGGGGGATGACCTCTTGAGGGTAATTGAGGATTCTCGGCTTATATGGTGAATGATTGAATATTTTAACTTTACCTTTATCACCCTCATTCCCAAATCATAAGACCCTCATACTTTTGATTACTTTCGACCTATTTCACTATGCAACTACATATATAAAGGAATTGTTAAATCATAGAAAATAGGCTCAAGCCAATCCTTTCTTGGAATGTATCAGAAGAAAAATTCACTTTTTTGGAGGGCTAGTAGATCCATGAAGCAATATGGGTCACTCAAGAAACTCTCCATAGCTTAAAATATAGAAAAATAGAAGGTTTTGTGATAAAAATTGACCTAAATCTAAAGCGTATGATAGAGTTAATTGGATTTATGTTCGACTTCTCCTTATACATTTGGGCTTTGAAGTACCCTTCATAAAACTGGTGATGAGTTGTATAACCATGATGTCATCTACGGTCCTTATCAATGGTTATGTTGGGTCCCTATAATACTAGTGATTACCCCATTACTATTGTAGTTGTACCCCTTATTGATATTGTTGTGCCCCTATTATCCCCAT
>APFE030748240.1:2315-14706 GCA_000404065.3 Pinus taeda | reverse complement strand
TGTCTCTTTTATAAAGATTCAGGGGAAATCACTAGCATAAAGCCCCAACCATATATTATCAATCAAGTGGAAATCCTCTTCACAATACAAAACGAATTAGCTCAATAGCTACCCTGCTCTCTCTGTACTCTGATGATCTTCAATCAGAAGATGAAAATCATGGACTACATAGGCCTCAATATATAGGCCACAAGTCCTCTAATCTCCTAAAATAGATCCTTCTCCATGCAAGGAATACTTACTAGAAATATCCAATCATATGATAATACATTGTCCCACATCTGATCTCAACTGGGTCTCTAACAGAACTGACATGCAACAGTTATCCATGAGTGAATTCTCAGTTATCTAAAATAATAGTTGTCACATGAATGCAATAATTAACAAACTATATTTTATTATTTTAACAACTTGTTAAAATAATCTAACTAGACTTGAAGAGTTAGAACTAAGTCAACTGATTCTCTCATTATAGAACTCATACTTATTCCCTCAATTAGTGGAGGAAATTAAGGACACATTCCTGAATCAGTGGAGAAATAATTGCATGTTCTCACAAAGACTTCAATTTTGCTTTTCCTTAACTAATTAACTCATGGAGAATTAATTAATTAATATTCCAAACTGTTGGTAAGACCAAAATTAATTTTACTTCCTATAGATAGACTAGGGACTGCTATATATAGGAAGGGACCCAGAAATGCTATTTTATAACTTTCTATTTTTAGTAGTTTCACCTCTCACCCAATGTGGCCAATGACCTCACTGGCCAAACTGCTATTTTTAGACATGTTATTTTTAACAGGTCTATTTTTAGCACATTCTAAATTTAACATTTCTTGTTGCACATTTTTCAACATTGTTGTCGTGCAGAGGGGCCCTATTTGGAGGTCATGGCCACCATATTCTTCTTTCCCTAGGGAGTATCATCAGGAAAACAAATTTCCCAGTTTTGTAAATGAGCTTACTGCATTGTTTTGAAGTAATGAAAGAGATGGAAGTAGGCGGTTCTACCTTCGGTATCCTGTACAACTTTTTTCCCAAAGTAACAATAACATCACAAGGCATTGACTCATACAAAATATGTCTCTTCCATAAGTATGGTTGGCCTAATAATACATCAAAAACATCAAGGGGAGCAACGTCACATAATACCTCATTCGTGAAGGGATCGATGTTGTATGGAAGGCGACACTGTTGCCTCACGCGAAGATCACGTCCTTAGTGAAGCCACCTAATGGTGTACGGATGTGGATTTGTTGTGGTCGGTAAGCCCAACCACTTCATGCCCGCTGCCAAAATGAGGTTCTTTTGAATCCCACTATCAACAATGAACTATAGTAGGGAACCCTTTACCCACATTTGGGAGTGGAAGAGGCGCTCCTCCTCTGGATCTTTGGGTTCCTCCTTCTAGATCTTTGTGGTAGCAACAGTGGCGTTGGACTCTGCATCGATAATCCACTTCCATTTTTCATTCCCCTTTTCGGGTTCTGACTCAGAGTCATAACATGCATATGATTTTGAAGCCTTTAGCTCGGCCACCAGTGAATGCTTGGCCTGACACTCACTTGTGTTGTGAGTGGAGCTCTTATGGAACTCACACCACTTTCCCATGTCCTTCTTCAGCTTTGTGGCATTGTTCTTTACTTGCAGCTTTGACGGGTTGTCCTGGGCTGCCCTAGGCTTTGTCCTTTTTTCTGTGGTTTGGGGGAACCTTTCCATTGCTTTGGAATCTTCACAGATCCACAGTCTCACTTGTTCTATTTAAACTTTTGCTTGATCTTGATGCATATCAGTATGTCGTGCCGAGCGAGGGGATGTCTAGGAATTCCATCTCGTCTTGGATGTACCTGTGTAGGCAACTGAGGTACTTGATAAAAAAATTCTTCTCAGAATCCTTGATACCCAACTTCGTGTGGAGGGTATGAAAAACATTGGTAACTCCGACACATCTTGGTCCTTTCCCTATCGCAGCATTGCCCACTTTATGTATTTATCCTCATAGCTTGTTAAGAGAATAATTTTGGCAAAATCACATAAAAAATCATTTTTCGACGCGTTTCGAACCAACCAGTGTAGTTCATCGTCAGGACAAGTTGAAGATCCAATCTAAGCGATGCAATAAATAGGGGCAGCAGGCCATTCCAACAGCTAGATTGACAAGTAACGGTTAACGGGACCTCTAACAACTATTTATTTATTATTATCATTATGTATATGTCTATTACTATAAATAAAATTCATTATTTAATTTAAATATTTAGAAAGGTAAAAATCAAATATTATTTCTAAATAAAGAACCTAATCTAATTACCATTTTGTTAATTATTAATAATAATATATACCCTTATATCGGGATAAAAATGGTAAATAATTCTATTATCTCCCATTAACTCAAATAATATTATATATAACACAAATATGATATATAATATCAAATATCTCTACTATTAATGTAAACCTTATTATTACCATACCATTACCCTTATAGAATACCACTAATAAATATTATCTAAAAAGTCTAATTTACCATAATATATATATAATTAAATGGTAAATATTTCTCTATCTACCCATTTAACTAAATTCTTATTTATGCTATTATAAATAATATAAATATAATATTATTTATTTCTACTGTTAATGTGAATATTATTATTACAATATTAATGTATTTTGTTTACCATTACCTAATCATGTTATTATTAATAATTATTTATTTAAAAAAAAAATTAATGGTGAATCTCATTATTATTTATTTAATTCATATACCTTAATCTCATTAAATCCTATTCATATATATTTTCCTTAATACGTAAAAATCTTAATCATATTAGAGTTAACCCCTTTATTAGGAGGGGTATTACTATTAGAATAAAATGCTAAATGTTCCTTGTTAAATTTTTTTTAACAACAATCTAGAGCTTTAATTTAACGAAGAGACTCTAAATCCATTAAACAAACTATAAACTACTCTCATAATGATAAGAAGTCGAAGAATAGAATAAACTAAAGGCTCCTATTGCTAGCCAAAAAAATCTTACGCTATAACCCAACAAAAGGAAAGCCCGCTATCTAGGAAAGGGGGCAAAAGAGACACTAAAAAATTAGAAACCCACTGGAAAAGGGAGGATAAAGGAATCAAGAAACCCAAGAGAAGTAGGAATGAGGCAGCTAGGAAGACAGGGCTGGGATCCAACAACTGCTAATCTTCCAGCCATCATCCCTATTAAGATTTTTAGGCCTTTTTTCAATCTCTAGGGCCTCTCTAAACTTCTGATGGTGAAACTGGGCAACCTTTGCAATGACGCAAGCCTCTTCAATACAGACATGATGTTTAGTCTTCTCGGCATTCTCTGCAAGGGCTGAGGACTTGGCTCTTCCATGCCTTAAGTCTATTGAATGCTCGTTAATCCTTTGATTAATAGATTGACTGGTCTCACCAATATATGGTGTCCCACAAGAACATGGAATAACATAGACACCCTTCATGTCTTTCGGATCGATAGGATCTTTCACCGACCTAAGGGAGCCACGGATGGTATTAAGAGGTATAAAGGTTGCGGGAACATTATGCTTCTTTAGAATCCTGGCAATCTTGTCAGTGGTTCCTTGGATGTAAGGCAGGTGAACCACTGTGACCCGATCGTTCGGATCTTTAGGAATTGAAGGCTCTTTACAGGCCTTGAGGAAGGCTTTTTGTCCTAGGTGTCTACTGTAACCATTTTTCACAAAGACATCTAGGAGAAGAGCCTTCTCCTTTTCCAAGCTCTTTTCATCAGATATTCTTACAGCACGAGTAGTAAGCGTGCTAAGAACCCCTAACTTCTGAGTGGGGAAATGATGGGAGGAAGCATGCAGATATTGATCAATATGCGTTTTCTTTCGAAAAACCTGGTGAGAGAAGGAACCATCCTCATTCTTCGAGATGAGAACATCCACGAATGGAAGACATCCATCGACTTCCTTTTCCATAGCAAATTTAATGACGGCGGATTGGTTATTAAGATGACTGAAGAAAAGATCTAACTCATCAGGACCATGAGACCAAACAACACCCGTGTCATCCACGAATCTTTTCCATAGCTTCAGTAAGAGATGAGAGGAGGCCAAAGCTTTGGACTCAAAATCCTCCATAAAGAGATTCGCAACAACCGGGGACAAGGGGGAGCCCATGGCAACTCCACAAGTCTGCTCATAGAACTCTCCTTCGAAGCTAAAAAAAGGTGGAAGTCAGGCACAACTCAACCAACCGAGCAGTATCAGGGTCAGTAAGCTTGTTAATGACCTCCATGGCCTCATTGATGGGAATACAAGTGTATAGGGAGACCACGTCGAAACTTACCAAAATATCCTCCGGCTCAAGCTTAATCCTCTTAAGGTCATCAATAAATGAAGCAGAGTCTTTAACGAAAGACTCTGTGTGACCAACCAAGTGTTTCAGCTTCACTGTGAGGAATTTGGCCAGGAGGTAAGTCGGACCACCAATGGTATTGACAATGGGTCTCAAGGGGACCCCTTCCTTGTGGACCTTTGGAAGGCAATAGATCCTAGGTGTAATGGGGTTTCCCTCTATTAGTCTTTGGGACAAAGGATTAGTGGAATTACAAGATTTGATCGCAAGAGCGACCACTCTAGAAACCCTTTTCAAAGGATTTTTAGAAAGTTTTTTATAGCTCCCACTATTGCAGAGATGATCAAGCATCTTATTTCTGTAATCCTTTCTGTCCAGGATGACGGCAACTCCTCCTTTATCAGCTTTCAAGACCACGATATCCCGATTCTGGTTTAAGGCCTTTAGAGCCTCAAACTCAGCCCTACTAATATTACTCCGGGGAGGTTTTGCCCTCCTCAAGGCTACGGCACAATCTTGCCTAATCGTTTCTTTAGTCTTATCGGGAAGGTTCCTTATGCCAAATTTCACGTCGCAAATGATGTCTTCGATAGGAATTTTTCTAGGCGCTAAGGCAAAATTAAGACCCCTTCCTAAGAGACTGAAAGCAGAAGGGGGAAGGGAAAAGCTTGACAAATTGATCACATTATTGCGAGGAGAGTGAAGACTCAAAACACCCCCAAGGCTGCCTTTATTATTACCAATCTTAATAACGTTACTATCCCTAACAGCTCCCTCATAATTATATTTATTACTATTCACATGACTAAAATTACTATCTTCATTCCTATTTAGAATATTATCACAATTTTTATTTACCCTACTATCATAACTACTTTCATTATTATAATATTTATCGTTAATGTCATAATATCTATTGTTTATCTCCTCATCATAATCTCTATTACTAAAGTTATCCATATTCACTTTATTGGCATTATCCATATAGTCTGAATCGCACATATTACAAATCTCGTTACTATCACCAAAACACCCAACACGCTTACCAACTTTCTCATGGCTATTATACGAATCGCATTTACTATAAACCCTGCTACAATTTTTAACACCATTGATACAGCCAGCACGCTTACCAATGCACAGACCCAGAGACTTATTAACGGAGACCCGCTTACCTGAACTTTCGTTGTCCATAACTGTAGGGACGACCGCCAACCCACCACCTCGCTCAATCAGCTGAGAAACAACCTGATCTTCAATGATCGGAGATCCGCCATTCTGATCTGAGGCTGAGCAATCCACAGCCATCGCAAACGATCGAGAGGGGTTAGGTTCACACGACGAACTGCGCAGTTGGGAGCCCGAACCAGCATTGGCCGAGGGTGGAGGGAGGTCCAGATTATCGCACAAACCGGATTCATTTCCGCCCTCAGCGCTAGGAGAACTGGACGAAAACCTCGACATTTCAGAGCATGGGGAGGGCGGATTATAGCCCATCGATGAAGTGGCACTTAAAACCCACGACTTAAGGAAAGAAACTTGGTTTGACGAGACCCAACTGCTCGAATCAGGGTCAGATAATAAACCAGAGCCTGAAGCTGAGCGCTTGGCAAGCTTAAGAAACTTGGCCAACTGCTTGAGCTTCAGTAATTCTTCCAAACGCTGGGACTTCGAAGCAGATCACGCATCGATCCTTGCCCAGAGGGGCGTGGGGAAGAGACTCGAAAGTTCCAGATGAGCAGCCAGAAGAAGTCGAGAAAGACGATCCAGATTCTTCCTTACTCTGCAAATTTTAGACCTGACGAACCCTAAGCTCGCCTTCAGAAAAACGCCAAGATTCCTGGGGGTATTGAGGATATGCTTAATCCGAGCAAAGCCAGGAATAACTGAGGAATCCCTGCATTGTTTAAGAAATGCCAGATCAGACTTCAACTTTGTGACCTGCATGCGTGCCCGTTCGAAACGATGAACATTCTTTGCAGTGGCTTCACCGTGCAGGGAAATTATTAAGGAATTTAGACTTCTGTGATCCATAATCTTGTTAAGAGAATAATTTAGGAAAAATCACATAAAAAATAATTTGTCGACGCGTTTCGAACTAACCAGTGTGGTTCATCATCAGGACAAGTTGAAGATCCAATCTGAGCGATGCAATAAATAGGGACAGCGGGGCATTCCAACAGCTAGATTGACAAGTAACGGTTAACGAGACTTCTAACAGCTATTTATTCATTATTATCATTATGTATATGTCTATTACTATAAATAAAATTCATTATTCAATTTAAATATTTAGAAAGGTAAAAATCAAATATTATTTCTAAATAAAGAACCTAATCTAATTACCATTTTGTTAATTATTAATAATAATATATACCCTTATATCGGGATAAAAATGGTAAATAATTCTATTATCTCCCATTAACTCAAATAATATTATATATAACACAAATATGATATATAATATCAAATATCTCTGCTATTAATGTAAACCTTATTATTACCATACCATTACCCTTTAATAATACCACTAATAAATATTATCTAAAAATTCTAATTTACCATAATATATATAATTAAATGGTAAATATTTCTCTATCTACCCATTTAACTAAATTCGTATTTATGCTATTATAAATAATATAAATATAATATTATTTATTTCTACTATTAATGTGAATATTATTATTACAATATTAATGTATTTTGTTTACCATTACCCTTGATGGCATCCCAGAACGAGTTCCAAGTGGGTGTGGATGAAATAAGTGAGTTCATACTTTCATCCTTCTACTCACAGTAGGTTTCCCACCATTCCTTGATGTGGGGGGTTGCTTTGAGAAGTGCAAAGGTGATATTTTCCCAGCTGGAAAAATCATGAACGGAAAAATATCCTTCTAGCAGATTTAACCATTTATCTACAGCATTTGCATCTATCTGACCCTCAATTATGGGAAGGTCAAAGTTAACTTGTACCTTAAAGGGTGTGGCACTTCCAGAGTAGCTTTTGAAACTAGATGAGTCGCCCATGGGTAGCTGCTAATGGATCTAGGCAAAGTTGTCCATCATTGCGTTCCTTTATTGCTTGAGGGCTTCCTTGAGCAAGATTTTGATAGGATCTCCTGCCCTCTCATCTTTCTTTTCATCTGTCATGGGAGGACGTCGGGATTTCCAAGGCTGGTATTGCAAAGGTTCGACCGGTTCAAGCCCTAACTCCTTATATCCCAACCTCATTGGGGACATGCAAATAAAAATAGAGAAAGAGCAGACCGCTATGATACCACTGATCCAGATTTAAACAAGAATGCAAAAAATCACATATATAACCATAAATACAAAGATGTAGTAGAAATAACACTTGATTTCATTAATATCAAATACTGAAATATGCTTACAAACAAAATGGAAATAAGATTAGCTCAAACGATGGTAGCTTATCTATGAGAAGAGATGTGGTGGCTACATGCCTCTAAAATGCATTACAATGAGGCTCAAGGGAATTTTTATTATTGAACAATAAGGCAAACCCTAAACAACCAAAATCCTAAGCCGGGGAGATGTAACACCAAGAGTTTATGGGCCCTATTGGGATGAGTTGTACATCCAACTTCCCAAGGTCGCAATTTGGTCATATTATCTATGTCTGACGTGCATGATAACCTGTTGGAAATATTTCTCCGAGGACTACAATGGAAAAGAAAATTTTGGACAAAAAATCACTCACGGTATATTGCCAAAAAAACATCATTTTGGGCCACAAAATGGCTCTAAAATTTTAGGACTCGAAAAACTACTAAAAATAGTAAATTATGCTACAATTAAGGAAATTGAAAAACTGAAAGAAACAATGGTGGGGGTCCAAGTGGAATTGGTGAGTGGCCACCAATATCCACCTGGATCATAACTGTTCATTGAGAGGACAAGTAACGTTGGACATTGGATGCATATCTAACTTTGCAGTGGATTTTGGACTTCCTGGGAAGGAGGTGAATCCTAGTATTACTTGAAGGTGGAGGTGTGAGCCTCTGGATCCCTTTATTGCGGATGCAGGCATCGTATCTTTTTATTTGCTGGTTGAGAAAATGTGTATATGCATATATTATTGTAAATACTGTATCGAGCTAGATTTATAAAGCTCTATAGATAGTATGGTAATTTGTTGGTTGAAGAAAATGTGTATGTGTATATGTGGATTGTAAATACTATGATGAGTTGTGTTATAAATCTCAAGTAAACGGTATGTTTTTCATGTTTTAGCATATGGTCATTGTAAATACTACACTGAGATGTTTTATAAAGCTCCATGGGAAGTATCTTTTTTTTAGCGGTTTTGTTGGTTATAGGTGTCATTGAACATCGAGGACAGTGTTCCCCTAAGGGGGAGGGTTCTGTAACAGCGCTAGTGAAAATTCCATGTAAAACTATATAAATACCACAGAAATACCACGGATGATGGGACATGTATTCCAGGCTGAATGGTGGGCAAGACATCCTAGTGTGTTCATTTGGGTGTTTGTGGCTAAGGAAATTGGAAAAGGCAATGGTTATGGCATTAAAGAGGAAAAATGGTATCTTGGAAAGGTCACAGGTTGCATGTGAGGAGGAAAATGAAGAAAATAGAGGCCTCATTCATAAAAAGGCTTTTGAGGATCAGTTGGAAGCTTGGTTAGTTTAGCTTTGAAGCTCTTTCATTATTCTCTCTCTTTCATACTCTTGGACACTTATAGTTTTATTGGAGCACTTTGGAATCGGAGAAAGAAAGGAAAAGAAGGCAAGAGGAAGCAAAGATCAAGTAGCGAAAGGTAGGATCAAGAAGCTACAACATAATTTATTGTAGGTATTGAATTGCATGTGTATTTTCCTTATTAGATTTGGCATGCATGGGATTGCATGTGTTTTTTACTACCATGGCATGGGTTTTGCCAAGTGTGACAGTATTTTTATCCCAGCCTTGACATTTCCTGATACCTTTGATGGGATGGGTTCTCTCATGTGGTTTATGTGGGATGGTCGGATTGGATTCGAAGCTTAATGTGGTGGATATATGAATTGAAAAACACATGGTGGAAATGGTCCCTAAACCGGACTAAGGATGCACGAAGCAACTGGCCTAGTAACCCCTGAACGAGATTGTGTGTTATGATAAATTCGTATTGTGTGCCTCAGTGGGCCTAGGAATCCTTACTGGTGAATGGTGGGATATACAATAAAGCCAAGAGGTGGATTTTCTCTCTGTTGGGCCTAGTGATTCCAAGATGGAATTCACAATAAATCTTGGAGAGTATGTCTCGGTGTAGGATCGAGTGATCCTTAGATCATACTTTGAATGCACAGTAAAACTTGAGAGACTAGGAGGCACTCAAATTCCTCACAATGTAGGTGGAGAACTCTGCTGGTATCCACATTGATTTTTGTTTTTGATGTGTTCTATGAGTCCCACATTCATGCTTGGAATATGGCACAAGGGTGACTGGGTGAAGAGAGACTTGGCTTACCCAATCTATCATTGGGTGGAATGTGGTAGTCCCATCTCCTGTCGGTGCATTGCATTGATTAATCAGAAATTCATTCCATTGATTTTCATGTGTAAATGTACTGGTGTATATATGTATTTTGATGGTTGATATGTTTATTGTAATTATGTTCCTATTATGTTGGTTATATGTTCATTTTATGGAAACAACTATGTTTGGCTCTCAACATGTTTTTACTTGTATTTGAATGGATATTGTATCTATGACCAAATAAGTAATAAGACAGAAAATGACATGAGGAAACAATAGTTCATGGCGATTCTCAGATAAGTAAGATATCGCTACACTTAACTCTATTGTTTACACCTATAGGTTACATGTCGATGATATATTTGATGAAATTCCTGTCATGGCTAGTAGGGGTGTGGTTAAGGCCTTGATCAACTATTTACTTTTGCATCATTGTTTCCTTGTAATTTACTTAATTATGAGGTTTCATTCCATTATGGGTAGTGGCCTGAGCTATGGGCCTGAAAAAGTGGCTCAAATCCCAGAGTCACTGGCATAGAACTGGAAATTTTAGACCACAGTCACTAGTAGGCAGGCCTATGAGAGCTAATTTCAGTCTATGGTCGCTTTATTGCCCATAGAATGAGAGTGAGACAACCTTCAATTGTACAAAAAAACAATGGAACCCAGGGACAAGTTGTCTGAGTGGATGACTTATCTCCTGAGTTTACCCAAGTCAACATGGTAACTTTGGTCGATGTGGGAGGAGGGTGTTACAGTTACACCATCATCAAGGCTATGGGATACAATAATTTTGAGTTCAATATCCCCCCATTCCTTGGATTGCACCCCATATTCAATGTGGACACCCTTCAGCCATACTTTTCACTATTGTTGGACACATCAAAAATTAAGCAAAGTCTTTCAGTAGAAATCACATAAGAGGATTTTTTGGCCAACAAGTGTGGTTGATCATCTGGTCCTGATAATGAACCACACTTGTTGGTTCGAAACGCATCGGCCAAAAAATACTCTTATGTGATTTCTACCGAAAGACTTTTCTTAATTCATTATGGATCACATAAGCTTGACTACAAAAACATCAAACATTGTTAAGCAATTGACATTAATAGAGCTCACCCCAATCTGCATTGAACAAGCCACAATTGATCGGATCATGGTGTTATCCGGGAATAGTGTCCACTCGGATGCTCCTATTCCCACTAAGATGGGTGGCTATCTTAGAAACAAACAATCAAAGTCTACTATTGTTTCCTTTTATGAAAATAGATGAGAGGAGGAACAAGAATACCAACCTGAGTCGTGCGCTTGATTTCCTCTCCTCTTGATAGAGTTTCGCCGCTTCTTCTTTGTCTGTCGAGCTTCAAAAGAACTTGTGGAATCACAGCAACATACTACTATGCAAGAAAGAAGGATCTAAATTCATAAATAATACAGGATCAGATGTGTATTAACCATATACATGCATATATAAACAGGTACACAAGAATATGGAAGGAAACAAGAATATCTTTATTCAGATGAAAAGTAGCAAGAGATTACAACCATGTGCTCTGACCCAGGCATCAATCCTCCAGTAAGAAGCCCTTCTTCACCTCAAGCAAAGCTAGATCACCCAACACTGATAATGTACACCAGAATACCAACAACACTTCTCTATAAGATACAAAATTCCAGCCTCTCAATCTCTGTGATGTGGGATCCATATATAGATGATTACAGAGAGGTAAGTCATCTTTTGGGATCTTGATTAGTGTCTTCTCTCTGATAGTTCGTGCTTCCACTTGGAGAATGATGATCTCTTACTCATCCCTGGTCGAAAATGGAGAGGCAAGTGTCAGAGGGGAAGCTTCTAGAAGATTCCATGATCTTCCACCTCACATTTTTGTCCCTGCCATTTTTCCATTCTCGACCATCGCACCCTGTACATTGGAAAGGTGATACGCATCACACCCTCTACATTGAGCTTTCAGTATGGTCCAGTTTTGACCATTTATGAGCAGTTTTCAGTGGAGAAATTCTGGGAGATGATGTAATCAGTTGACCTTGTTCCTTTAGGCAATGAATCAACACTTTTAGGGACTTAGGATCCCTCAGTTTATGTACATTTATGATTAGGGTTGAAGTGCCCAAAAATGTCTATAAGAGCTGCCCCCTAAAGCATGAGGTCGTTAATCTTTTTGATGTCGGGTGAAATGCTTTACTATGAGGATCTAAAGTTTTTCCGAGCTAGGAGGCGACCTGTAATAAGATACAATACAATACACTATTTTGACAACATCTTTTCATGATCTATCTGAGGCGGGCATTCCCATGCTCAGCTTTATAAATTCATTTTCATGTACATAGGACAGACAATCGTATGTGTGACAGACTGATGATATGGACACATCATCCTTTGATTTGGATGATCATCTGTTCGGCAATGATGTACACTGGATGTTTTTATATTCCTGAATATATCGCAGCCTGGATGGATGAAACTAGATCCGAGGTCTTCAAAACTCGTTCAATATTCACTCAGAGTACAAGT
>APFE030748238.1:88337-108572 GCA_000404065.3 Pinus taeda | reverse complement strand
CAGGTGCTGAAGTTCCTCACTAAGGAATAGGGTCATGTTCCTGCTGTGGTTGATTGATTTCTTTCCTTGCAGATTGATTTTCCTTTATTTGAATTGTAACTGCAATAGAGGGATTATCTCCGTATAACTTAATTGACTTCAGCTTTGATTAAATAGAGTGTGAACCAGTAGATTGGTGAGATTAATAACTGTGTGTTCTTTCTTTTACTACAACATTGCTTCTTCTTTTGAAATCGAGCATATCCAGTGCGAGACTACCTTTGAAATAAAAAGACTTCCTCGGGTTGACAATTTATGTGGCGCTTGAATTGTGGAAACAATTAAAACGGCCAACATTGGGTGACATAGAGATCTCACCCTTGGTGGAGAAACGTGATGGTGTACAGTTGTGGATGCAGCATTTTCGGCAGCTTTAATCTCTTAACAACCTCATCTGAGATCAGGTTCTTCTGGTTTCCACTATCAATGATGAATTTCACCGACAAACCCTTTACCCACATCTACAAGTGGAAGAGGCGCTCCCCCTCCTCTAGATCCTTAGGTTCTTCCTTTTGGAGCTTGGTGGTGGCTACCATTGCAGTGGGTTATGTGTCAGAAATATGTTTTTCCTTGTTGGTTCCCTTATCGGATTATGGCTCTGAATCAAAGCTTGCATCCACCTCTAAGTCTTTTAGCTCAGCCAGTAGCGCCTACTCTGTGCGACCTTTGTTCATGTTGTGAGTGGGAGTTTTATGGAACTCACACCACTTGTCAGTGCCCTTCTTTGCCTTCTCATTATTCTTTCCTTGCTACTTCGAGGATTTTTCATTAGGGGTCACAACCTAGCTTTGCCCTTTGTTTTATGGCTTGGGGATGCCTTTGCTCTTCTTTGGGCTCGCAGATCCAAAGTCTTGCTTCTTCTGCTTGAACTTCCACTCAATATTAGCAGCATATCGATATGTTGCACCAAGCAAGGAGAAGTCTAGGAACTCGATTTCCTCATGAATGTATTTTTGCAAACAATTACGGTACTTGAGCACTAGATGTTTCTCAGAATATTTTATACCCAACTTTGTGCGCGGGGTATGGAAATGATTCTTTAGCTCATGCACATTTTGATCCCTTTGTTGTCGCAAAGTATTCCATTGTATGTATTTGTTGTCATAGCTCGTGACAGGTTAATACTATTCATTAATGGCATCTCAGAAAGAATTCCAAGTGGGTGTGGTTGAAAACAGTGAGTGTTTCCTCTCGTCCCTCTGCTCATAGTAGGTTTCCCTCTAGTCCTTGACGTGGGGGGCAGATTTGAGGAGTGAAAAAGTAATATTTTCCCTATTGGAAAAATCATGAACTGAAAAAATATCCTTCCAACATATTTAACCATTTATCTATGGCATCTACATCTATTTATCATTCAAATATGGGAATGTCAAGATTGACTTGTACCTTAAAGGGAGTGGTTGTCAAATGAAGATGTGTTGTTTGTGGGCATCCGCCGAAGGATCTCGGAAAAGTTGTCCAACATAGCATTACTTTTTCGCTCAGGGGATTCTTTGAGCAATATTTTGAAAGGATCTCTTGATCCCTAATCTTTCTTTTCTTCCTCCATGGGAGATCATCGGGGTCAGCAAGGCCAGTCTTGCAAAGGTTCAACCAGTTCGAGCCCTAACTCCTTATACCCCAACCTCATTGGGGACATGCGCACAAAGATAAATAAAGAGAAGACCATTATGATACCACTGGTCCATACTTATGCGACCCTGTGCAAAAAAATATAGGTATAAACATAAACACAGAGATGTAGTAGAAATAAATCTTCATTTCATTAATATCAAAAAACTTAAAAATGCATACATACAGAATGGAAATAAACTAGCTCAAGCGATGGTAGCTTATCTCTGAGAAGAGATGTGGCAGCTACATGCCTTTGAATTATGCAACAATGAGGCTCAAGGGAATTTTTATTATTGAACAACAAATGGAAATCCTAAACAATCAAAACCCTAACCCTAGGATATGGAACACCAAGATTTTGTGGGCCCCGTTGGGGTTAGTTGGATAGCCAACTTTCAGAGTTCGTAACTTGGTCATATGATCTCTGTTTGGTGCCTATGGTACCTTGTTAGGAATATCTCTTTGATTATTATAATATTTGTGATTGGTTCCTTGCCGATAGCTTTTTACCTCGAAAAAATGTTGTTTAGGGGCTCAAATAGCTCTAGAAGTTCAAGACTGGAAAAACTGCTAAAAATAGTAAATTATGCTATAACCAAGGAATTGATAAAACCAACTACAGGTCCAAGTGGAATAGGTGGGTGGCCACCAATATCCACCTAGATCAGTCTTCCCATTTTAGGAATCAATAGTCCCCATTAAGAGTAGAGCCTCCATGATGTGAGGAAAATTCTATAAAGCTTGGTCCCTAATGAGCCACTTGCCTTGGTGAAGGAGTTCGCCTTCTTTGACAACTCGATATAGTTGGATCCTCTACTAGAAAGTATTCTTGATATGTGTCCATGATCCTATTATTCCTCGCCTATTCGATACAGCTTGGGTTGAGCTCTGTTGGTGTCAACCACTCAGCAATGTCTATTATGTCCAACAATGAACGAAAGTATGGCCATGGTCATTCCACATTGAATATTAGGTGTAGGCCAAGCAATGGTGGAATGTTAAGCTCGAAATAATTTTCTCTTATGGCCTTAGTGATGGTGCAAGCCCATATTGGAGTGAGCGAAGCTTGCAGTGGGCCCTAATAAGTAGCTCCTTCTACAAATGTAACCAAACTTTGTCGCCCACCTAGAACTTGTGTGGCACCTGTTGTTGATCATGACATTGCTTGTACTGAGCATTTTCTCTTTCCAATATGTCATGAGACTATTGGTAGATGTATTGAATGCATTCAATGAAGCTTGTAGCCCTGTCGGCATCGGACTCGACATGGGTCGAATCTGTCTGAGTAATTGCAAGTGGTATGGCAACATCAATGGGACACAGTGGTTGGAATCCCAACCCCACTTGAAAGAAGTTGTGGTTGATTGAGCTATGGAGAGATCTATTTTAGTTGTGCTAGACATAAGGGAGGCTTTCATTCCATGTGTGTGGATGCTTCGATTTGTACATGCACAAGATGTGCATTGTCATCCTATTGACGAGCTCTGTTTGGCCATCATTTTGGGGGTGGAAGGCCATGGACTTATTGAGCTTGGTATCCAACAACGTCCACATGCTTAACTAGAATGTACTTAGGAACCTACTGTCCCAATCTGAGATAATGCATTGTGGGATCGTAAAGTGTACCCTCCCTCGTTCAAAGAAGAGTTTGGTAGTGGCTTCTACTGTGATACTCTTCTTGCAAGCCACTAGAATAGCCATCTTAGAGACTCTGTCATTGACCACGAAAACACAATCGTTGCCATGCTTGCTAGAAGGAAGGTGTGACATGTAATCCATGGAGATGGAATCCAGGGGTCGGCTAGGAGTAGGCAGAGGAGTATATAGGCCTTGATTCTATATTGTAGGTTTGGAAATGGCACCTACAGTGTAGGATCTAATGTACTCCCCAACATCCTTTCGAAGGTTAGGCCAATAAAAATACTTTTGCAACATTGTCGCTGTTTTTTCTACGCCAAAATGTCTAGCGACACAACTATAGTGCACCTTCCAATTCATCTTGGCATGCTAACACAAAGGTGTCCCAGGTGGCATAGCAGTGCACCATGGAGCTTAAATTATGAAACTTTTCTTCCTTCCAGGAGCATATGGTATGTGGTGTTGAATTCAGGATCGCTCTTGTAAAGATGTGGTCATCCCAAATTCTTGCGTCCACAAGAGTCGAGCAAAGTGGTCAACGCCATAATTGGCGGGAAGCTGATGTAGTTTGCAAAATTATTGGTGCTTACCTTCTTGTACTTAATATTCAAATGGAATTATTTCATATAGGTGGACAATTTCTGATGGTGATCATTCTGCAACTTTCCTTGTGTTTATATGAACTGCAGGGATCGGTGATTTATATGGATGACCATTTCCTTCCCCATAATGCAATGATTCTATTGTTAGAAAGTCTTCACATTGCAATACATCTCCTTGTCTTAAGTGGGATATTTTTGGACTGTATCTAAAAGTGTCTCACTATGATATGCCATTGGATGCCTCTGTTGGGTAAGAACTGTACCAATAGCATAGTCAGAGATGTATGTCTCAATTTCAAAAGGTTGTTGCAGGTCTAGTATTGTAGCAGAGGTGATGCTTCAACTCAGAAAATTCCTTCTATTGAGATTCTGACCAAAAGAAATTTTATTTCGCTCCGCCCTTGGTGAGTTGACTCAAATGCCAAGTGATATGAGGAAATCCCAACATGAACCTGCAATAGAAATTGGCAAGACCTAGAAAGTTGTGAAGCTCTGTTAGAGTGGATAGGACTAGCCACATGAATGACTAACTCCCTCCATGTTGGACCGATCATCTCTTTACCTATTCACCACGATGCCAGAGTGGAAGGAAAGAGATACCACTTCCTCATGCGCGGGATCTTTCTTATTTCAATATGTATCTGCTCTTTCTTGTTCGCCAAGCTCACCCTTGAAGCTTTCGCATCTTATTCTTATGGCAAGAACTTGGAAATAGAAGACAAGGTCAAAAAAGAAAGGGTCCTTTCAGGCGTTAAGGTCCTGAGAAACCCAGCCAGTCAGGTCCTTATCAACCCTTTCAATCAATTCATACATCGATGAATGAATTAAAAACCATAATGACATATATAATTCCTATCATATGGTCGAGCCTTAAAACGCATCATGACTGGAATCTCCCTCATTCATCCAGCCCCCAAAATAAATCAAAGCGTAATGACTAATTGAAATGCATAATGACAAATAATAACAGCATTTTCTGCTAAAGCATCTGACGTAGATCATGCCTAACAGAGAATGGTTGAGCAGCCTAACGACACCTTATGGTCGAACCTGCTATAGCATAGAGGTACAGATCTGTGCATTTGTTGTGTCTCTGTCTGTAGAGAAACAGTATGATCCTGGATACGAATTAGAAACGCCATCATTAAGGCAAACAATGCAATAGCTTCGGTAAAGTGAACCTTGAATCAAATTCAAATGCTTGTTTAGCCAATGATTCATTTCACGTATAACGGAATGGATCTTGGAACTAAGAGTGTTTCCAATACTAACAGCAGCTCCCCGTCCGTCTTAATTTCTTCCTCTTTCCTTTAGATCGATTGAGATTGACCCCTAATGAATTCATCTCGTATTCAGGATGCTTAAGCAAGCTCGACTGATAAGGAGAGGACTGGCAGGGGCTCGACTGTTAGGGAGAGGAATTTTCTTTTATGTTTCTCAAATTTCCAGTGCATGTTCCAGAAGGCTATATTGATTTGTTTCAGAGTGATAAGAGGATAAGGGGCTTTAGAAAGCCCTGGTCCCCATTTCTTCATGATGGCTTCTGTTGAAGTATTGGTTATTAGTGCTAAATGGTGAATGCACTCATATAGAAACTTATGTCGTATAGCTTCTTTTAGTTTATTCGCATTCATACAAAAAATATAAAAAGCCAAGTTACTGATAAGATTTTGACTATAGAGAGAGATTAGTCTCTCTTGTTCGACTTGTAGTTGATCTTGTTCTACAACTACTACTTTTCGATCGTTTATGATACGATCTATTTTCTTATTGATCCTTTTCAATGGAGCTATGATCTCCAAATAGCCCTGATAGTTAGTTTTCACTATCATGCCTAGAAAAAGAAAGGGCTTTCCAGGACCCTTTATAGATATGTCAAGTTCAAACCCTATTTCTTTCATAAATGCCTTCGTTTTATGAACAATGAATTGATCTTCTATATGGAGGGATTGGCTTTCACAAATTTCAATGAGTAGATCGTCTGCATATCTAGCATAACAGAGATTGGGATAGGTTGACATATAGCTTGCCATATTCACATCAAAAAGATGCATATATACATTCATTAGTATTGGAGATAGGGGGCTCCCCTGTGGAATTCCCCTGTTCGGTTCCTCCATAATTCTTCCCCGCCTTGTCGAAAATATCCATCTTGATTAATACATATATTAGATTTAGTAGGCGGGAATCGTCAATGAAGGAGCTTAGAACATCTAATAACTATTTATGGGGAATTTGGTCAAAGCAGCCGACCACATCAGCCGACATAAAGTGATTGACATTTGGCCAACACCGAAGGTCAAAATAGAAGCTTTGTGTCCCTCGCCCTTTGATAAATCCATGTATGCATGGCATAAATATGAACTAAAAAAACTCACTTAAGATAAGAGCTATAGCCTCCATCACGATGATATCATTCGAATTTGGGATCAATAACTTGTATCTTGGTTGGATCCACATGCACACTTCATTCATCAATAATTTTCCCCAAATATTGAACCTGGGTCATACCAAAAGTGCATTCCTCCAAATTGGAACACAATTTGCATTATTGCAAGGCTTAGAGGACTTGTCAAATATTATGTAGGTTCTCTTCCCAACTCTAGTTGAAGATCAGGATGTCATCTAAATACACTACCATGAATGAGTTGGTGAAGGGACGCAAGATGTTTTCCATCAGCCTCATGAAGGTTTCAGGGGCATTCGTCTTCTTGAAAGGCATGACCATCCATTTGAAAAGTCCCTCCTTGGATTTGAAGGCAGCGTTCCACACATCAGAGGGCTTGATTGGTACCTGGTGACAATCAGACTTAAAGTCAATCTTACTGAAGTATTTGGCCCCCTTGAGATGGTCCAGAAGGTAATCAATTCATGGGATTGGATACCTATTATGAATAGTGATCTTATTCATCGTTTGATAGTCAATACAAAGCCTTTAAGTTCCATCCTTCTTCTATACCAACACAATCGGGCTTGCGCATGGTAATGAGCTTGGCCTAATGTTCCCTTTCTGCAACAATTCCTGAATCTATGCCTTTATTTCATCGTTCTCCACAACAAAGCGTCGATATATCTTTCCATTAGGTAGTGGCATGCCTGAGGTCAAATCGATGGAGTGCTTGACCTAACAGTCTAAGGGTACCCCTGTGGGTGAAGTGAAGATGTCCCTATACTCCTCCACGACCTTGTCCATTTGTTGTTTTCATGCAGAGGAGCCCTCTCTGGACATTGTGTATGTGGCCACAGGCTTCATCTTTCTCTGAGGGAAAATCACAAAGAAGAAAAATGTCCCAATCTAGGAAAGGATCTTACTACATTGTTTAGTAGAGATCAAAGAAAAGGTGGTAGGTGGCACTACCTCTAGTATCCTGTACAATTTCTAACCCAAAGTAATAATAACATAACAAGGTCAGGATTCATATACAGAATGTTATTTCCATAGGTACGGATTACCTAATAAAATATCACAAACTTCCAGGGAGGCAACATCACACAATACCTTATCTGAAGAGGACGTGATTCTATAAGGAAAACGGCACTACTCACTGACACAAAGATCTCACCCTTAGTGGAGCCACCCGATGGTGTACGGATATGGGTGTGGCATTGTTGGTAGCTTTAATCTCTTAACGTCCTCAACTAAATTAGGTTTTTCTGTCTTCCACTGTCAACGATGAAATGCATCGATGAACCCTTTACCCACATCTACGAGTGGAAGAGGTGCTCCCCCTCCTCGAATCCTCCAGTTTTTCCTTTTGGAGCTTGATGGTGGCTACTATCATAGTGGGTTTTGCATCAATGGTTTTCTTAATGAATAAAAACAATTGGTTTTGAGGAGTTACCTCCTGGCCTGACATGGTATCAGAGCCAGCCCATTTTTGGCATCCCTTTCTACCCTTGTAACTCCTTTCTGCCACTTTTGCAGTCTGTCATATCTACCATTATTCTATCATCTTTCCTCTAGTCAGATTACTCCTCTGCGCTGAATTAATTGGATGTTGTGTATTTGTTATTATGGTTCATGCACTCTCCCAGTAGTTTTTTGGAGCGTTGAAGTAGCGTATTGGAGGGTTGAAGTAGTGACTATGGTACATGATTGAGTATCATGTTGATGAATAAGAATTAAATGTTATGTGATTTGTGTTTTCTGTGAAATTTATTGTTGCACGTTATGTTTTCTGTATCTGAGTGTGAATGGTGAGTTTGAAGCCAATGTTTGAAGCATTGAACAATCGCTAAAGCAATTTGAAAAAGGCACTGAAGCCGCGTTGAAAAGTCTTGGAAGAGGGATTTGAAGTATGTTGGTCCCAGATTGTGTCCTAGATTGCCTGTGGAGTATATGCAATGGGAGCATGATTGTGTGTTATTGGTGCTATTTCGTGACTATAAGGTAGCATGTTAATCTTGTTGGTTTCCTGACTGTATGGTAGCATATACAATACACCATTGTGTATTGTCTCCACTCTCACAGTCCTCATGGCTCTGTGTCGGCCATAAAAACACCTCGCCCTCACATTCGACCACTCTCTAACTGCAATACCATTCGCACTTCTCTGGTTTCCTATTGGCATACCACCATACTCCAAGTCGAAACCACGCAACGGAACACACTGTCTCCTCCCACTATGCAGCAAAACATATTGAATTTTCTCCCATGTTTTTTTTTAAATATACTTCCCACTGTGTTTTCGCTACCATACATAGCCCTCTGACTCGGCTTCCCAGATTTTACGCTATAAATCCACTCTCATTTTTTAAATCCACCCTCCATTCTTTCCAAGTTATGGGCCACTTCTGTAATACCTCTCCCAACTGTGCACTGCCTCCATACGTTGACTCCACCATTTTAGATATCCCAATAAAACGCCTTCCCCATATGTCAACTCCACCATTTCAGATAGCCCCTCCACCACATAACCCCTCCCCTAGTTAATAACTATGATATATTATCCCTCACTATTTTTTTCCAAAGTTAAACAGATTTTACCACCAAAAGTACAGTTTTTTATAGTATATTGCCAAAAGTACCTTTTTTGCAGTACACATATTTTAAAATGCATTCATTGACATCTAGTGTGGGAGTGCTTCTCACCAGGAAGGAGAACTATCCTGAGTGATCTTGGAAGATCAAACACACTCTCATTTTCAATGAGCTATAGAAAGGAGTTTGTGTAGATGAAGGAGACAATGAACCAGCAAAGCCTACCTCAGACAAGGAATCACCATTTGGGAAACAAGAACAGCAAGGCCTATGCCTTGATTGCAGCATCTGTAAATGAATAGGTGAGTTGCCATATTTCACCATTTTCAAATGATTTTGAAGCCTTACAAAAATTGAAAGAACTCTATGAATCACACTCTGCCTTGAAGTTGTCCAATTGATGATTAAATTGTTCAGCCTTGAATTACAAAATGATGATCTTCTTGCTCTTGCATCATAAGTAAAATATATTATGTGTGATATTTAGTAATGTTGAAATAGACATTCCTCTGATATATTTTGTCAAGGCACTTTCTCCCACTTATTCAAATTATCTTGAGTCATTGCAAGCAAATGGAAACCTCAAAGAAATTACCTTTGACTCCCTTGTGAATAAATTTGCTGAGAGAGAGAAAGCTTTTGGGAAGAAAACAACTCCTCAATCTTCTAAAGAAGTTATGTGTCTTGCACATAGAGAGAAGAATCATGCTCAAGATTCTTCTAGAGGAAGGGGTGGTCGAAGAGGAAGAGGAAGAAGAAATTTCAGAGGTAGTGGGGGTAGACACTCTCAAGGAGAAAAGTATGATCTTCATTGCATATGTTGCAATCGAGATGGATCACATGATGCATCCACATGCAAGTTGCCTTGGGATAGAATTGAGTAGGAAAGAAATCAACCCAAAGGTAAAACCAATGACAAAGAGAAAGGTAAAGTACCTGAATCTGCTCACTATGTTGTGGCGCATTGTAATATTGGAGTAAATCAAGACTTGTTTAATGCTTCACTTGCTTCTTGGAAAAATGATTGGTTGCTTGATTCAGGAGCAACTTGCCACGCGACTTTTAGAAGAGATTTTTTTGAGAAATTTACTGAAAATGTTGATGGAGTAGTATACTTTGCATACAAATCAAAACTCAAGCCATCGGGACTCGGCACAATCAGGCTCAAATTTCCTGGTCTTCCAGACTTTCTTTTGCATGATGTTTTATATCTCCCACAACTGAAGAGAAACTTGTTTTCCTTGGTCCACATCTCCCAGAAAGGACACTCCATTCATATGTTTGATGGCAAGGTTGAGGAGAGAAAAGCATCAGATCACTCACTTGTCATGACGGGGATAGAAGAAGAAAGACTTCTCAAGTTGCAAGGTACCTCTACTCGTGCACAAAATTTCTCATACAATTCTCATTATGATGAAGGTACATTTCCATCAAGTCTATTATGGCATGCTGGATTTCGACACTTGAACTATGACAACCTTCGCTTGTTGAAGAAAAATGGTGTTACTGGTTTGCCTACAATTCCTAGGAAACTTAAGCAGTGTGATACTTGCATTCTAGGAAAGCATAGCAAACAGTATTTTCATGATTCACATTCCAGAGCACATAGAAAACTTGAACTCATTCATTCATATTTATGTGGTCTAATGCATGTTACTTCTGCAAATGGAAATAAATATATGATGACATTTATTGATGACTACACGAGAATGTGTTGGGTTTATTTATTGAAGAACAAATATGATTCTTTTCAAACATTCAAGAACTTTCATACATGGATTGAAAATGATGCACAATCTCATATTAGCTCTATTCGCACTGATAATGGAAATTAATACACTTCAAATGAAGTTAAAACCATCTTTGCCAGCATGGGACCAAACATCTAATAATTGCGCCTTATCATCCCCAACAAAGCGGAGTAGCTGAAAGAGTGAATAGGACCATCTTAAATATGGTACATTCCATGATGTTTTTCAAGAATGTAAAATTGATGTTTTGTGCTGATGCAATTCTATGTGCTGTATATGTAAAGAATAGATGTACATCTAATGCTATTAGGAAACAAGACTCCTTATGACATGTGGTATGGCCACATTCTTTCGGTAAAGCATCTCAAGGTCTTTGGTTCCACCTGTTATGCCTTGATACCAAAGGTACATAGAAACAGACTTGGTGCAAGGAGTCGTAAGTGTATCTTCTTGGGTATTCAAATACCTCCAAAGCATATCGGTTAATAAAAAGTTTGTTTTATCTATATATATAATCTTTCTTGAATCTTCCAAAGCTGACAATGTTGTTGAGCGGCAACTTAATTGCTTGGATAGATTCGGAGATGAAAAATCATTTCAAGAATTTGATAATAAAATTCCACATCTTGAAGGGAGGATTCCTATATTGGATCAATATGTGTAATCTTCTTCTGAAGCACTCTCTCCCCCACATGAAACTCCAACCATTGATGATACTTTGAGTGATGTGATTGACAGAATTGGGAGACTCAATCTTGATTCAGTCCCAACTCAGTCAACTGAGCAGCCTAGACCATCTCAAAAAGGTCCCCAAAAGTGGCTGACAAAGACACTTGAAAGTGTTCATCCTGATGAGGTTGGAAAGACAGGAACAAGAAATCCAACCAAGCAAAATGGAGGTGATGTAGATGATTTTGATTCACCTGTTGATATGGATTTTTCTTATGATTGTGAACTGAATTTGTCTACAAATTTTGAACCAACTTCCTTCAAAGAAGTCACTTCTCATGATAAATGGAAAGAAGTGATGCAAAAGGAGTATGATGTCTTGATAAAGAATGCCACTTGGAAGCTGGTTGATCCTCCATTGGGAACCAAAGCAAATGGCTGCAAATGGGTCTACAAGAACAAGTATAAATTTGATGCATCACTTGACAAGCACAAAGCCAGGCTTGTGGCAAAAGCTTTTGCACAGAAGGAAGGAGTTGATTATGAAGAAACTTTTGCCCCCATAGAAAAATGGGCTACCATTCAGACACTCTTTGCCCTAGCAGCTCAGAAATGTTGGAAAGTCCATCAAATGGATGTAAAAACTACTTTCTTGAATGGAGATATGAAAGAGAATTTTTTTATGTCCCAACCTGAAGGGTTTACTATGAATGGACATGAACATAAAGTATGCAAACTTGTGAAATCCTTGTATGGCCTCAAGCAAGCACCGCGAGCCTGGTATGAAAATTTAACTGAGCCTCTTCTGAAACTCAACTTCAAACATTATGATCTTGATAATGTAACTTTATTTGTCAAGAAATTTGGCAAAACAGTTGTATATCTTGTGGATTATGTAGATGATATTTTGATGATAGGGAACATTAAGAGCTACATTGCATCTAGAAAGAAGGAATTGAGGAAAGGTTTTGAAATCGCTGACTTGGGCTATGTTCACTATTATCTTGGTATTGAAGTAACTCAACATCTGAAGTCTATATTCCTCCTCAAAAGAAGTATATTGGAGATCTGTTGAACAGGTTTGGCATGGTTGAGTGCATTCCTTTGACTACTCCAATGGAACAAAACTTAAAACTCACATCCATTGAAGGAAAAGAATATGAGGTTGCAACAAAGTATAGACAGCTTTTAGGAAGTCTCAACTACCTGAGTGACTACTAGACCAGACATTTTGTTTGATGTTGGAATCCTCTCCAGGTTTATGAAAAATCCTTGTGAGGGGCATTGGATTGCTACAAAAAGAGTTCTAAAGTACTTGAAGGGAACCCAAGACTTTGGACTCAAGTATACACAGGTGGGTGACTTCAGCTTGATTGGATACTCTAATTCAAACTTCGATGGAGACAAAGAAACTGGGGTATCTAGTTCAAGTTATCTTGTGAGTCTTGAATCAGGATTTGTCTCATGGAGATCACGCAAACAATCAGTTCCAGCAGATTCCACAATAGAGACAGAATATTTGGCAACAGTTGAGGCAACAAAAGAAATTGTGTGGCTTATGAAAATTCTGGAATATTTGTAGGTAAAACAAGTACATTCAACTCCACTCATGATTGACAACACCTCTGCAATAAATTTGGTCAAGAACCCAAAGTTCCATGATCAAACGAAGCACATCAATACAAAATACCATCTGATTCGATGTCATGTTGAGGCCAAGACAATCCATCTACGACATTGTTCCACTAATGAACAGATTGCAGACATCTTCACCAAAGCGCTTTGAAAAAAAAAATTTGAAAGATTCAAAACGATGCTTTGACTCACCAACATCGCTTCAGATTAAGGGGGGGAATGTTGACACCTAATCATTGGGATTGGGTGAACACTTATAAATAATGTAAATAGTAAATAATGGAAAATGAAGAGTCATTTGGAGGTGAAGCCCAAGAGTCACTCCCTCATGTATATGGCCATGAGTAATCTTAATGCATAAACACAATTGGCTTTGAGAAGTTACCTCTTGGCCTGACATAATTAAGGAAATTGATGAAACCAACTAGAGGCCCAAGTGGAATAGGCAGGTGGCCACCAATATCCACCTGAATCAACAACATTTTAAGAAATCTACACTCAAGTGAAATAAGAATTAGAATTTAGCTCCAAAATTTTATGGACCCCTATAGAATTATTCACAGGGTTGAACAATGGCATATGATTTATAATTTCCTTCTTGCATTCATAAAATTTTCATGTATCTTTTTCTAAAAACAATTTTGGAAGAAACTATGCAAGTTCAAAAAGAAATTCCGAAATCAAACTAAGAAGAGAGGTTGGGTCTTGAACCAAAAAAAATTATAGATTAACATTCTATGTTTCTTTAGAATAAAATATGATTATGGAGTGTTGCACACCTAATCTGTTAGGATTGGTGTGGAGATATTCCAACAGTTATAGAAGTCTAATGGACCTCTTGGAAGATGAAAACCAAGGGTCAAAAAATGTATTATTATGTGTACCATTTGAAAAATGAATTGGAATTCCATGTTTATCTTAATTTGATGTATATTTTAGTGTTTACTCTAACAATAGTATCAAAGCATCAAGAGTTACATTTTCTTGGGAATTTTGATTTCTTCACCTTCCTCTACCTTCGTGTACACCTGCAAGTGCCCAGGGATTCCTTTAACATTTGTTCTCTCAGTAATTATTTTCTTCCATTTACCAATATTAATTGTGTGGGTGCTCATTGAACATTTTTCATACTCTCTCACAGTTGTTTCCTGTCCCAAGCTATATTCGCAATGTGTGTGCCAGTTTCCTTATTCTCTTGGGCCACAGAAATTCTCTATACCCTTGTAGACACGTATCTCTACCATCTTGGTACCATTTATTTGTTTCTAATAGCATAGGTTTCTTGGCACATTTTCCCTCACCTAAGGTCTTTGAGATCTGTTACCTATTCTGAATCCTGCCTCTCACAATGTGTGAGCCAATGCCACTCTTCAATTAAACCATCACCACATGCTCGATTGCCTCATGAAGCAGCTCCACATGAATCCCCAAACTTCTGCGTTTTTTTCCACTACTCAAAACCTCCAAATGTTTCCAACCAATTGACAAGTAATTTAGTGCAGGAAACGTGTAACTTGATGTTTTCATTTATTCATTGATACATTCTTGAATGCATATCTTGAATGAACATGGAATTTGCTGCATCTACTACATATGGCCAATAGTGGATTTCGATGCAATACATGCACATGTTGTGCATAGAAAGAATGTTTCATCTTGTGAGGGAGATTTGCACATATACCTCTTATAATTCCATTGTTTTTGTTTGTTCCAAAGCTTTGAAGGTTGGAGCTTCATCCATTTAATTTCTGCTAAGGGATTTAAAACCAGAGATTTATTCTGTACGTATAATAAATCAGAGATATATGTTGTAGAGGGTTTTATCTTCAGATAATAGTGTCACAATATTTCATTGTGCCCATCTCGTAAAGTATTGATTCAGATTCAACAAAAAAAAATTCTAAAATGAATTTGTTGCTAGCGCAAAACTTGCCATGGGGATCACTATTAAAGGAATCGTAGGGGGTCTGCAAGAGGTCTCCATAGAGGAGAATGACTTCTCTCAGATCATTTTCCAGCATGTCTAGCAACCCTTCCTAGTTTTCGTTTCCCTGAACAACTCTCCTTTTCACATTATCGTTCTTTCTCTGATTCATTCCTAACAGTTTCTTCTCAAGAAGCTTCTTGATTTTCACGCTTCCTAAAAAGGAGAGTTGTTCTAAGCTATTAAATCAATTATTATCATTGTGATCATGAATTTTGAAAGGCATCAAGTGCAACAATTGACCAAGATTCTCATTTTATGAGATTGGTCAGTTTGAGAGGAAATCATCTCATTGTTGTGAATGTTCTATCTTTGAATTTTGATGAAAACAAATAAACATCTTGTGCATGTCCCCGGCCTTAGTTTTTAACACAATAATTCTTCCCACAATTGTTTCTACTTCTCGCTGATCAAATCCACTACAGATTGGAGCCCTCAGATATGATGATCCAAGCACAATCAAGGCTCTAGCTTGCTTGTGGTGAAGAGAATAATCGCAAAATTTTATTTCAGGTATCTTTCTAGAAATAAATTGGGTGTTATAACGTTTTCTGCTCATCGGCTAGCATGTTGCTAACAAGAGTGGACAATGCTTGGCCTTTAAATAATGCTATTTTACTTAATTCTTGGCCTCTAAATAATGCTATTTTACTTTGTATACCCGACTTGCTGGTGGTTGGTTATGCTCTTGGTGTTATAGTGGCAGCTATGAGGTTTGATCCTGGGTCTCCCATAGATTAGACCTAGCAGTTACCGATTCACCATGTGGTTAAAAAAAAAAAGATTTCTTTCCCATGGGAACATTGTCATCCACTCACCTGTTTAGGTGACAACTTAACTTTAGCTAGCAACTCAACATCGATTGATATATCCTCACCTCATCTCCATTGTTAATTGAACTTAAGTGAAACTATGTGCATGGTCACGGTCATGCACTTAAGGTGTGGTCATATTTTATTTCATGATGCATTTTGTTTTGAAAACAAGAGGAAGTACATTATGTATGCCCATGAAATAAATACTATGAATTTTCATCCTTTGAAAAATGTGTGGATTCAATAAGTTTAAGTTTATCTAGGTTTAATATTCTTGTATTACCACATTTCAGGAGTGGTTTTATTTACGAGTGGTTTCTTTATAAAATGTGTATAATGTATTAGATATGTATGTTCACTTGTACTTTTACATTGTAAATGGGTGCATTTTTAGTTGAATTCAACACCCTTTATTTTCCAAGCTTGAGAAAATGGCCAAACTTGATGGACTATTAGAGTTAATAAACACTCTTGTTACACAGTAAATTGTCACTGTCTCCTTGTCAGTCTCCCTACTGTGTCATGAAATCAATCCATCATGTTCATGCTCTCTGAAATGGCCAAGAAACCCACTTTGCCTAAGTTTATTGGATCATCGCAACTGTTATTGAAATAACCGCGCTGACTGGCGGATGATAGTGCAATTGATGCGCTGCCAGCGTGGAAGCACACGGGTTTCCCACGCTGATCGAATTTCATAGCCAGCGCACCCTCTGCTTGTACTAAGTCGCGCTGACCAGACCTCTTCTGTTATTGGGATGCGATGTCAGCGCGCCAATCCAGTTATGCACCCGCGCTGATCTTGTTTGGGCGAGTTTGTTCTAACAGCCAGCCTTCCAGATGACTCCAGACCTGGTTGTTGGCTTTGTAAAGGTCGCCCTCCCTTCTATGGCATGTATGTTCGTCATATGAGCCACCTTTCTTGGAGATAAGCTTATCCTTCCACCATCCATGGAGACTCCTTTTCCTATATAAGCCTCCACCATTGCCATGAGAAGCTAGTTTTTGACATATAGCTTTTGACATAGAGGAATTCATAGTGCTTTAGGGCTGCTCTTAATAGGTAGTTGGTGTGTTAAGTGTGGATTGCTAGAGAGCTTAAGGAAGGTTGTGAAGTCTTGTTGCCTTGTGTGAAAGAGAGAGTTGTTTGTCTTGGGAGATCTACCTCCAAGGGTGAATGCTTATGAGACTTGCTGGTTGGACCCTCTTGAGAAGGACTTGACGTCAAAACATTGGTTGTACCTTTCTCTATTTTTGATTAATAAAAGATAGATGACTACTATTATGGTTCCATTCTCATTTGTCTTATAATGGTTAATGTGAATTACATCCTTTCTGACTGATGTATAGTTGCTTTTACTAGATTTCACGCTTGTGTTTGTTCTCTCTTTGCATGTGCAGGTGTCCATCCGCGAGGATAGTGGAGGATCGTGACTGACCAGAGCGAAGGAGTGAGAGCGGCATCTCTTCATCAAACAAATAGTGCTAGAATCCAAGTAGGTGTTCATTACCCACTTGTTAATTGCAACTAGGAACTTGCAGAGTAGCATTTATTGATTGTTGCTAGACCTGTTCTGGGCTAGTAGGGATCACCTCTATCCGTAGAGGGGATTTACCTCTCCAACAATTTGGCGACTCCGCTAGGGAGCGTTGCTTGTGTCTTTTGTTGTTCATCCTTTTTTTGAGTTTGATTGTCACTCTCTTGTCAAAGATTGGGGATTAGTTCTCTGTTTTTGGTTTCCTGGTTCACTCTGGGAAATGCTTAAATTGTTTTAAAAAGCTGTTGCCTTGGTTTGGGGGTTTTTGGTTTGATTTTGCCTGATTTTTAGCCTCAGCGCGGTTTATATCAGAACAGTCGCGCTGACATTGCACATCTGTTTCTTTGGCTTCACTATCATCGCGTTTATACGTTTAACAGTCGCGCTGACCTTGTTTTTAGGCCATCTCCCTTAATCCGTGTCCTTTCGCGCTGACAGCGCAAAGTTGCTACGCATGTTTTCTGGTCAGCGCTTTGTTGCTGAGGGTCACCCGCGCTGATCCTGTAGAATTCATTTTTGTCCAAAGTTGTTTCCTGAACCTGTTGGTTTGATTGTCCCCTACTCTTTCCACTTGGCTTTTGACTTGTTTTATGTTGCCTGAGCTGTGACATACTTTCTTGCGAAGTCTTGCTCCGCAAGGGTTCGTTTATTACTTGTTTTTCGGTTTTGCAAAGCCTTCCTTTTCGTTTTCGCTGCTTGGTTTGCATTTTTCCTTAAATTTTGCAGTTGCTGGAGTGTGTTGGATCGTTGTTTGACTGGTTTTGAACTCTCATCCTCCGGGTGTTTGCTTTTCTCAATTGATTTCACACTTAAGCCCTAGGGCATCTAGTGGTTGTGTGTGTGTGTCAAGCCTTCCGTGGGATCTTGTTTTCTCATTTGACCAGCCAACTTTAGATTTGCTTTTCACATTCGCTCGTGATTGTTGGAAGTGTTTTGGTTGTGTTCCAAGCAATTTTCCTTCCTCCTTTGAATTCCTTTTTGTCTTGTTGAGCTTAGATCACATAGCTCATAAACCTTTGTTTTTCCTTTGATTTGGAAAACTGGTTTTTAGTGTCTTGGGAACTTTCTTGTGTTTGCATTGAGTGATTTCATTTCTTTTGCTTGGTGTAGCTGTCTCTCAAAATCATTTTAAACATTTTTGTTCCATTGAAAAGAAAATCAAACTAGTATCTTTTGCACTTAATAGTTAAAAGGAAAAGGACATTTCGTTGATTTGTATTTTCAAAAGAAAAGTTTCGTTTCCTTACCATTAGTTGCATTAGGTTGTTTGATTGCTTGAGTTCGTTCTGTTTGATTGAAAAATTCCTGACCTTCTCATAGTTAGAATTCATCGAACGAAATGATGTTCTTTGGCATGTAGTTTGCATCTAAGTATTTCTGAGAGATCATACGGTTGGACCTGAAATCAAAAATTAATTCAAGATCAACCGTAAAATAAACCAAATTTATCTAAAAACGCATTGGAACTTAACACAAATATATAGAGGTCTAGGCTGGAGACGTGCTCCGACATCGTTAAACCTAGTCACTCTTGTTTCGCATTAAGGTTGGGTGATTCCTCCTGGTGTGATTCAATTGTGGTCTAGCATGGATTTGGGCTCCCACGTACCGTCGCGTATATATGGGGAGACTCCACTTGGTTTGCATCCTTTATCCATAGGAAGCCAAGTCTGCCGCCTTGTGAACCATAACGCACCGAACACAGCATTCGGGAAGATTGACTACAGTACGGAAAGTCCTTGGTTCTCATACGATTGCCAAGGTGTATAAGCAGTTTTACGGCTTGCTTGGTAAACCTTTTGCTTAGAATCTCCAGAGCAGTCACTTTTGATCCTTTTCGGACTCCCTAAAAGAAAAGGTGTAAGTGAGCGTCTTGTCACTTCGTGCTCATTAAACATTCGAAGGAGATAGACTCATCTTTTCGTCCTTTTCTCGACTCTCGAAACATGAAAAGGTCAAGTTCAATTCCCGTGTCTTAAAAATTTATTTGGCCATGATAACTTTACCTGGTTAGATCTTGTGTGCGTTTAGTTTTGAGTAGGTTTTTATCGTTAGCTTGCCTAGGGTCGTTGTTTGATCATCCTGGCGGACCCATCAACTCCGTCTTCTGTCCCAAGTGACGAAGGGTCTCCATCTTCTGTTGCCCCTGAAACTCCGGTCTGTGACGCTCTTCCCATTGTTTCGAGCATCCAACCGTTGAATTCTCGAGCTCCAGAGGACGATTTCTACGAATTCTTTTACAACCCTATTTGGGAGCCTTCTGACGAGGATTTTCCTGCCACTCCTGTCGGTGTCCCATCTCCGATGGCTTCTTCCGATATGGGCGACACTTCTCCTATGTCGAGTGGCCTGTCCGTCATGTCGAGTATATATACTCCCATTCCGGCGACGTCCCCCATCATCTCTACGCCCTACACTGTTACGCCTTTGGATGTCACGGTGCCGGCACGTTATAGATCATTGAGGGATGCTATGAACTCGGCAGCTTCCTCTTCTGTTTGGGATCAAAACATCGTCCCTACCACAGGACCGTTTGTTTCCCAAGTCCATCATACTGTTGTTACAGCAGTCCCATCCAACCCGACCGTTTGTGTCGCGGCGTGAACTCCAGTTGTTAGCACCATCACAGCATCATCTGTTGTCACTTCTGCTGCAGGCCCATCTCGAGGTCCAGCACAGAGTGGTTCATTGACGCATGTTACTAGAGTTGTGCACCGCGCAAGTGTTGCTCCTCCTGCTTTTGATCATATGACGGTAGAGGAGGCATATTTTCAATACTTGTGTAATGTCCAGAGCCTAGATGGACAAGGCCCATATTATGATCCTGAGAATCATTATTTGTTTACCTCCTTGCCTGAAATACCTTATGATGAGGTTTCCGTTCCATTGAACGTGGCTTGGGGGACCACCGGCTATGGTGGTGGCCAGTACCATCCGGGACAAGGACAGCAAGGACCACCCTACCAGGG
>APFE030748238.1:47082-78191 GCA_000404065.3 Pinus taeda | reverse complement strand
CCACCTTTCACACCGAAAGAAAGAAAACCTATCGCTCATATCATCTAGAGGGGCACGAGGGGACCAAGACGAGCCAGGGAGCCACACCACAACAACCAATACAGCTCCAAGAACTTGGAGAGCAGAAGGGGAGTTGTTCACATATGCCTCACGAGATGAGCATGGCCAACATTACCACTCATGCGCTACCGAGTGGGAATGGAGAGAAGATGAAAATCGACCACCCTACAAATGACCCAAGGCCATCGTTCAAGCAAACCCGAAAACACAACTCGATTGCCAACCCACCTTTCACACGGAAAGAAAACCTGCCGCTAGTATCATCTAGAGGGACCAGGACAAGCCCGGGAGCCACACCAAAATAGCCCATACAGCTCCAAGAACTTCGAGAGAAGAAGGGGAATTGTTCACATATGCCTCCCGAGACAACCATGGCCAACATTACCGCTCATGTGCAACCGAGTGGGGATGGAGAGAAGATGAAAATCGACCACCCTACAAACAACCCAAGGCCATCATTCAGGCAAACCCAAAAACACAACTCGATTGCCAACCCACCTTTCACACGGAAAGAAAACCTACCGTTGGTATCATCTAAAGGGGCACGAGGAGACCAGGACAAGCCGGGGAGCCACACCACAACAGCCCATACAGCTCCAAGAACTTGGAGAGCAGAAGGGGAATTGTTCACATATGCCTCCCGGAATGACCATGGCCAGTGTTACTGTTACACAGTAATTTGTCACTGTCTCCTTGTCAGTATCCCTACTGTGTCATCAAATCAAATCCATCATGCTCATGCTCTCTGAAATGGCCAAAAAACCCTCTTTGCCTAAGTTTATTGGATCATCGCGACTGTTATTGAAATAACCGCGTTAACTGGTAGATGATAGTGCAATTGGTGCACTGCCAGCGCGGAAGCACACGGGTTTCCCGCGCTGATCGAATTTCATAGCCAGCGCACCCTCCACTTGTATTAAGTCACGCTGACCAGACCTCTTCAATCATTGAGATGCGATGTCAGTGCGCCAGTCCAGTTATGCACCCGCGTTGATCCTGTTTGGGCGAGTTTGTTCTAACAGCCAGCCTTCCAGATGACTCCAGACCTGGTTGTTGGCTTTGTAAAGGTCGCCCTCCCTTCTATGGCATGTCTGTTCGTCTTATGAGCCACCTTTCTTGGAGATAATCTCATCCTTTCACTATTCATGGAGACTCCTTCTCCTATATAAGCCTCCACCATTGCCATGAGCAGCTAGTTTTTGACATATAGACTTTGACATAGAGGAATTCATAGTGCTTTAGTGCTACTCTTAATAGGCATTTGGTGTGTTGAGTGTGGATTGCTAGAGAGCTTAAGGAAGGTTGTGAAGTTTGTTGCCTTGTGTGAAAGAGAGAGTTGTTTGTCTTGGGAGATCTACCTCCAAGGGTGAATGCTTATGAGACTTGCTGGCTGGACCCTCTTGAGAAGGACTCAGCGTCAGAACATTGGTTGTACCTTTCTCTGTTTTTGATTAATAAAAGATAGATGACTAATGTTATGGTTCCATTCTCATTTGTCTTATGATGGTTAAATGTGAATTACATCCTTTCTGACTGATGTATAGTTGTTTTTACTAGATTTCATGCTTGTGTTTGTTCTCTCTTTGCACAGGTGTCCATCCACGAGGATAGTGGAGGATCGTGACCGACCAGAGTGAAGGAGTGAGAGCGGAATCTCTTCATCAAACAAATAGCGCTGGAATCCAAGTAGGTGTTCATTAACCACTTTTTAATTGCAACTAGGAACTTGCAGAGTAGCATTGATTGATTGTTGCTAGACCCGTTCTGGGCTAGTAGGGATCGCCTCTATCCGTAGAGGGGATTTACCTCTCCAACAACTCTAATCATATAAAATGTTGACAACGCAATAAAAATCAACAAATTTTCTCTCTCCAACATTTAAGCTCTTTTACAACATGCAAAGGAGAAAATTGAGTTTCTCCAATGAGATGAACTATAGTAGAAAATTCATCATTTTGAACTAGTTCTTGTTTAGAACAATTCTCTTTTTGAGTTTGAGACGGGCTCCCATTAGCATCTAACACCTATCAGATTAATGAAGCCACTTCAAGACCAGATTCACGTGAAGATGCGATAGTTCAGCTTCCATTTCCCAAGCCCATCATCAAACCTTGGGAAGAACTTATCAGCAACAAGAATACACTAGTCTCAAATATGAAAAGGTTGTGTCCTTTCACATTCTCGACTACTCTAAACCGATCAATTTTTAGAGTGTTGGGTTTCTTCAAGACAACTCATCTTTTGTTGCTCCTCTTCCACAACCACTTCAGATTGTCAAATGCCAACTCGATCACATTGTGATCGAGTTGGCCATGTGAAAGATTAGTGTTTTAGTCTTCACCCTCGTGAGCACTGTGGAAAACATAGTCTAAGTTATCATTTAGACAAATGTTACAGACACAAGGCTCCTGCAAGAAAAAAGATTCACCTTGGTTGGATCGCTTCTTGGAAATGGTCTTCAACAGCCAAGAAGATATATTGTTCATACTTTATATTTCATTCCCAATTATTGCACATCTTGTAGTGAAGACACCTTCATCTTCTCACCTTGTATCTAACAGGGGGAATTGATTATTAGTGACTAGTTGCGAAGTTATATCAAGCAAGCCTAAGCCACAACATGAACAAGATTCAACTGTCAAAGCCTAAAGCTCGAGTCATCTAGTGCCAGAGTCATACTTGTAGCCAAAGATAGATTCATGTTCCATGAACATGATTAGTTTGATGTCCAGCCTTAAACCACCAATTGTATAAGACTTTGACTTCTACTACCCATCATGTTGTATTGTGTAGACCGTAATGAAAGGTAAGCATGAATTGTTATTTCATTAAAGTTGATACAAATATAAATACAATTTTCCAACCATTGGCTTCAACTTCCAAGGTCTCTTGGGCTCCCTAATGGTTCACATTCCACACTATAACCCTAGCACATTAGTTGTCCAACATTCCCCCCCTTAATGCGAAGGGGTGTATGTGAGTCCAAGCAGAGAGATGAGGACAGTTGCTAATGGATAAATGTGCTCTCTGAATCTAGTGGTTTAAGGAAGATCACAAACCAAATGGGTAGCAGAAGTCAAAGTCTTCTATCTGGGGTGGTTTGAGGTTGACCACCAACTTGAAAAGTGTAGCAAAAGATGAAGTCTTCCACTAATGGCGGTATAAGGTTGACAATCAACTCTACAAATTGGCTCAAAGTAATTCCTAGAACAAATCCAAATTTGGTTAGAATCTAATGTATTTTGTGAAATGCAAGTGCTCATCAATGATGGTTTAAAGATAACCATAAACTAATAAGATAGCGGATTGAAGTTGAGCACAACCTATTGGAACTTGGCTCTAAGTCTCAACAGTTACTAGAACAATTCCAAATTTGGCTAGAAGTGGCCTTTTGTTGATTGGAAGTGCTCGCAAATGGTGATTTGAAGATTAATGCAAACTGATGTCGATTTGAAGATGACCACAAACTGAATCAAGCTCATAATTTTGGCTACAACTTTGATTCTAGTTCAAGCTTGAGGCTCTAGTTTTAGTTGTTTCTTAGGCTCTCTTGTACATATTTGATTGATAGGGTTTCCAAATGAGAAGCCTAGTTGTTAATCATTAATATCATTTCCCCCTCAAAAATAAGGTGAGGGCAAAAATGTTTTTGCAATGCCTGCATGCATGAAGATAAAAAACTATGATCCTCCATGTGTAAAGCTCAACATGGGTGTCGACTTCTACTAAAAATGCACCCTTTTACAAATAAATTTATCTAAGAAACTTAATTTACCATTATTATGTTGTTTCTTGCCAAAGCAGTTGTCATCGCCTTATTGCTCCATAAGATGAAAATGTTGCTTTTGTCGCTTAACTAGATAAGTAGAAGTTGTAATAAGTTGACAATTTTCTAATATTCCATACTTAAGACTTTGTGCTTGAAGCTGCAACCTTCCATCATGCTGACAACCACAAATTTCAACACAGATAACTTCATAACATGGTATGCATGATCTAACTCATTAACTATTGTTCGACGTCTTTGAATTCTATATGGAAAATTAATAGAAGAGAGCATTAGCAGAGCATGTTGATTAAAGTTGTTGTCCACTAGCCATCTTTTTGAAGCAACCTCAAACACTCAACCAACTACAATGTCACCATTCTATAAATTATATCTATCTTTGAAAATAAGAACAAGAAAAAAATTATTGACACTTTCAACCACACCACATAGCATAGCCACCACTTCACCATTTAGATCAATGGTTCCATAGCCTTTTAAAATCCTGTGTGATTAGTAGTTGGGAATGTTGTGACCCACATTAACACAAACTGAGGGAGGGAGCTTAGAGGTTGGATGTAGCAATTATTGTCGGGCTCTAGGGGGTCTAGCTTCCTGGTTTTCACTCATGTGAAAGTGAACTCCCCTCATTTTAGACCTCCCACTGCTTCAGTTGTGCCACTTTGATTCTCTCACTACCTAATTTTTTTCAACCACAACTATGGTTGGAGGGTCATGGTCGAGGGCTCTGAGGGCATGATGGGTAGGTGATTGGCTATTGATGATGAGAACCTACCTGCTCACTACTCCTATGGTTTCAATCGATGTGAGGGGAAGACGAGTTAGGCCTTCTAGGCACCAAATCAAGAATCTTACCATGTCTTCCCTCGAAAGGAAATAGAGGCTTTCGATGGGGATCTTGGATAGTTCTTTGTCATGATTGAATGGAGGATTGAGCCATTTATGATTGAATGGAGGCTTGAGCCATTTATCACTATACAAAATGGAGAATTTCTTGCTCATGCCTTTCTACCCAGCCAACCATGGCACCAGAAGCCACTTCGCGCACTTGTTCATTATTTCTAGTAGTTTGACAAGTCCAGTTACTAAATCCACTTGTCTGAAAAGAGAACTGTCAAGTACGAGGATTTGCAATATTTGGGTGTTCAATGTGGTGTCAAGGTCCATTAAGCTCGATTTGGTGGATATATGATCAAATGTGTTGACAAGCATTCAAAATTCCAAGGAAATGACACTCGAAGTTTCGACAAGCCACAAATACGAACATAAAAGAATAACGAATGGGGATACAGTTTTTAGGAGTGTTAGGGTTTTTCACATATTTTTGGACTGCAAAAACGTGAACATGTGTGAATTTGGCTAAGGTAATGTGAGAATAGGGGTAGAGAAAAGTAGGAAGTCATAAACAAATGGGGTTTCAGAACTCTGCATACACAGAAAAATGACAATGAGGGAATTTCAGAGCAAGGCACAAAAACAACCAAGGGTTTCAGGACTACTCAGACTAGCATATCTAACCAACATAGTGGGAAATATGATGGGTTTCTAAGTGAGAATTTATCTAATACCATTTTTGGTGTATGCGACAAAAGTGAAAGATATGAAACATAAGCCTGAATTGTTATTTCCTTAAAGTTGATACAAATATAAATAAATTTTTCCAACCATTGAATTAACTTCCAAGGTCTTTTGGACACCCTATAACAGTTCACATTCCACATCGTAACTCTAGTGGATTAGGATTAAAACATGGAGTACCTAATCAAGTGAAACAATGTGCCTCTAGAAGAAGCTACATGGGAAAATTATAAGTTCATTAAGAACACACCCTCTATTACAAACTCTTTGGGAAAAAAAATTAAAAGAGGGAGACTATGTTAAGACCTTAAGGACCCTATATTAAGACCATAATAAGATTTCATCATTAATTTATTAATTATAGGTAGGTCGGCCTAATGATAGGTTACATAATGTCACTTTATGTCCTATTCACAATAAAGGAGATTCATTTGTATATCATGTTGGCAGAGTTGACGTATATGTCAAAGAGAGCAATGTCATTGTGTCAATTGAAGGTTTCCTACTCACACAATTTAGTTCTAGATTAGGTGTTCAAAGTTTGTCATACCACGAGGATTATTGGAGCAGATAGAGCACATGGGTTTTGAATACCAAAGCACTGAGATGGTTGTGTGGTGCTTCATTGACATCCAATTTGTTATGAGACAGTGTGAATCGTAGGTCAAAAGTTTGGTCAAACCATGTTGTCCATTTCCTATGCGCAAGTAGTAATCCAGTGACCTTGAAAATTGACAAAGAGAACAAAGGAGACATACAATTGCAATTACATCCATAAGTTCACGTTAATTATTGATGATCTTGTTGGCAATAGCTTCACCTTTCAGTGTTTTATATGAGTGATCATATCCTAGTGTTTCATCTTGCTAGCATGTGTGGTCATCTTTTGTCTTTTTCTGTGCAAGTTTGTTTAATTTCTATTTTATCGGTTTGTTTTCATAAAAGATATAGCTGGCCATATAGATGGAGTAAGATGTGAAATTATAGAGAAATTGACACAGTACAACCTGAAACAGGGTTACTTGCGTGTCCCAGTATTCAAAACTTTATGGTTAGGCCCCTTTAAATAAACCTCGGTGGAACGAATTCATTACAATAGCCTGGTCTTGATAAAACCCATCCTTTCCTTTCTATCGGAATCATTCACCCTCATAAACCTTCAATTAACCCTTATGCCACATATATAAATAGTTTCCACACTTCCTTATGGTAAGGTTGGACTTACACATGAAAACCACATATCGGTGCTTTATTTCATTATAAACCCTTTATAAGGGAAATACGCATAAAACATGTCATTTATACCTTTTTCCGCCTATTCCATAGCCTTTGCACAGTTCTCGAGGCTCCTTTATTGCTAATCGCAGTCGCCTACTTTCGCAGGTCTCCTTAACACATTTCCCCTCTGCTTCTGATATGTGATAAACGCTATTGGACTTCAAACCATATACACCGTGTTTATAACTCTATCGGGTCCACCATATCTCATGTCATGTTCCTTTTCCATCGATATAGAACAGATAATGTTTGTGATGCGATCACTTCGTTGGTCGCATCGGCATCGTTGTCGTACTTCTTTAAGGCAAGGTCTATTCACTTCCCTAAAAATAATATTGCAATTAAATCCCCGCCGTTGATTTCTTCACGGATCTAATGGTCCTCACTCTATCGCTTGATCGCAATCTATAATCACTTGAGGTCGGGGTTATTCACACCTTTGTTTTCCTCCGATGTGATATTTATAACTCTGCCCATTCTCTGTGATCAAATCTCAACCATTGATTGTTCAGATCCAACGGTCCTTGAGCACTAATTCTTCAATATTTCGCTCCTCTATTATTTGGTTCTTATAACACTTCCCCAATGTTTCTCTGTGGTTTCAGGTTCCTCAATGATTCTGGCCCTCCATTATCCCGCAGTGCAACTCTTCTCTTATGAGCTTAAACTCGATGATTCTTTAATCACGAATGCTTCAAGCATTTCTTTGGTCCTTCCTTAGAATGGATTCAATGATCCATCATGATCCTTTGCCTCATTCTCACTCTTACCTCTCTGTGTATTCACTCTCCTCTTTGTGTTTGCCGAATTCGCCTGCACATATATATATATTGTGCAGAAACTCTGATTCACATTGAATTCATCATTCAATCACTCAAAACACACATTTATACTAATTTGAATTTATCTCTGCATTTAACAAATAAACAAAGGATCACATATTGAGACTCTGCTCTCTCTCTGGCCTGCTCTTCTAATACCAGTGGCCTCTTTTACACTCTGCCCATAGGCTTACAAACACAATCTAATATAGCTAAAAAAAAAGAACCCCTCTCTCCCTCTCTCTCTTTTCTTTTCAATACATTATTAGCAGTTTCTTTTGCAGTTGAGGAACTGTTCCTCAGTTATTCTTCAGTTGCTCAACAGTTTCTTCAAACAGTTCATAACTAATCCTAACTTAATCTGTTTTCCTAATTTAAGAACTAACAATGGCTAAGTCGACCTTTATTTTAAATGAAACAAATTAAAACAGAACAAAAATATTTCCCAGTTGCCACCTCTTCATTTGAATGCTCATGCATCAGGCTCCCGGGGTAAATTAAATTCATGGCTCCTATCCATGAGCTCTTCAATAGAGTACCCGGCACTCTGAATCTGGCCAGCATCTAACCATGAACTATCTTTGATAGGATGACCCTTCCACTTGATTAGGTACTACAAATATTCCTTCCTTCGAGTCCATCTGGCCACCTAGGTATCTAGGATCTATTCAATCTCTAGAGGCTTTGCTGGGGGAATTTGCTTAATCCATGAATCATTCTATTTCTAGGTGTCCCATGTTCGTCTTTCTAAACTGTCTTCATCATCCATCGCATTGTAGGGTTACATATCTGCAACATTGAAAATGGGTGAAATTCCAATACCTAGGGATAACTGCAATTCGTAAGCATTTGCATAAAACTTCCGAAGAATCCTGCAAGCTCCAATTTTTTTCCATTTCAACTTGTTGTATGCACCCGTAGGAAACCTCTCCTTGCGTAGGTGTGCTAATACCATGTCTCCTACATTGAATTGTACCTCCCTCCTTTTTAAATCTGCCTTCTGCTTGTATCATTGGTTGTTGTTCTGTAATTTTAATTTCACTTGTTCATGAAGATCGTTGTTTACCTTTGCGAAATCTTCACCATCAGCACTCCTGCGTTCCAACTGTCCCAAATCTCGTACCTCATGTACTCCATGTGGATGCATTTCATATAGGATCTAGAAAGGACTATTGCCCATGCTTTGGTTGGGTGAATCGTTATAAGGAAATTCCACTTGTGCAAGCACACGATCCCACTGTCGAGAATTTTCTCCAACCAAACTCCTCAATAAATTTCCTAGACTTCAGTTTGACCATCGGTCTGCGGATGATAAGCTAAACTGAAGTTTAGTTTGGTGTCTAATTTCTTCCATAAGGTTCGCCAAAAATGTCCTGTAAATTTAACGTCTTGATCCGAAACAATAAACTTTGGCAAACCATGTAATCTGACTATCTCGGTAAAGAATAAATGTGCTACATGTGTGGCATCACTGGTTTTCCTGCATGGAATGAAATGTTCCATTTTGGTGAAACGATCCACCACCACCATGATGGAATCAAATCTTCGTTGTGTCTTTGGTAGACCTAAGACAAAGTCTAAACTGACTAAGTCCCATGGTCTGTTCGGAATGGGTAAGGGCTAATACAACCCTGTGTTTTGGTTGTGTCCCTTTGCAAGTTGACACACTTTGCATCTAGTCACAACCCTTTATACATCTTTGCGCATCTTCCGCCAGTAGTAAAAGTGGCTCAACTGATCCAAGGTCTTGTCTATGCCAAAATGCCCGACTAAACCTCCATTATGCTTTTCTTGGATTAATTTCTCTCTCATAGAACATTCTGGAATACACAACTGCCCTCCTTTGAAAAGCAACCCTTCCTGCATATTATAGTCTAGCCATGAACTGTTATCTCTCAACAATGGATTTTGGCAAGCTTCATAAGCTTCCTTAAAATCTGCATCTGCCTCATACAAGTCCTTAAGATGTTCAAATCCTAATACTTGTATTGTACTTTCCTGTAGGATCAAATTTCTCCTGCTTAACGCATCTGCCACTTTGTTGGCTTGACTGCTGATGTGTTTCAACACAAACATAAAACTCTGCAAGTACTCCACCCACTTCGCATGCTTATGGTTCAGCGTATGCTGCTGCATAATCTACTGCAACGCAAAATTGTCCGAAAATAAGACAAATTCATTGGCCAACAGATAATGTATTCAATGCTTTAGCGCTTGAACCACTGCATAAAATTCCTTGTCATAAGACATGTATTTCTGCCTACTTTCATTTAGTTTCTCACTAAAATAGGCTATTGGCTTGTCCTCTTGACTGAGTACGACACCAATGGTTATCCCATTGGCATCACAATGAACTTGGAAAAGTTTGTTAAAGTCTAGTAATCTCAAAATCAGTTTTTCAATGATTTTCCTTTTGAGCAATTGAAAACACTTCTCTACCATTTATGTCCAATGGAAAGGTTGATTTGTTTTTTTAATGGTGTCCAGCATGGGTGCACAAATCCCACTGAAATTTTTAATAAATTTCCAATAAAAACTCGCCAATCCGTGGAAACTCCATACCTCAAACAAACTTTTGGGGGATGGCCAGCTAATTATGGTTGCAACCTTTTCCGGATCCATTTTTAGTTCATTCTCAGAAATCACAAATCCCAGATAAATTATTTCTTTCTTTAAAAAAGAAAATTTCTTCAAATTTATCAGTAATTTATTCTGCTACAATTTTTCCAATACATACCTCACATGTCGAAAATGCTCTTCCTTGTTCTTGTTGAATATAAGTATATCATCTAGATATACAATTACAAATTTCCCAATGAATTCCTTCAGCATCTCATTCATCAAGTGCATGAACGTCCTAAGGGCATTGCTCAATCCAAACGGCATAACCAGCCATTCGTACTAGCCTTCATTAGTCTTGAAAGTTGTCTTCCACTCATCACCTTCTCGAATTCTGATTTGGTGGTAGCCGATTTTCAGGTCTATCTTTGAAAATTACGTTTCCCCAGTCAAACAATCCATCATATCATCCATCCGAGGTAAAGGGAATATGTACCTGATGATGATCTTGCTAATGGTTCAGGAGTCCGTGCACATTCTCCACTCACCTCCTTTCTTGGGAGCTAAAACAATCGGAACTACATAAGGGCTTAAACTCTCCTGAGTCAGTCCTTTGTTCAACAACTCCTACACCTGGTTCCAGATTTCTTCATTATCCTTTGGACTCATCCAGTAGGCAGCCTTGTTTGACAAATTGGCTCCTAGAATAAAATCAAAATGGTGACTAATGCTCTACTTCGGGGGTAATTTGTCTGATAGATTGTCTACCACAATATCACTAAATTCTTGCAGCATGTTTTGTATCTCCACAGGTAAATCAAGAAGGTTGGTGTGTACTAACACTGCCCTTGGTTTTCTCACAACTGCATAGCACAATTCGCTCTCCTCAATCTGTCGCAGAAAATCCTTTCCTCCTAGCAGCAATGCTTTCATTCCACTTGTTTCTGTTGTCTCCTCTTCTTTCATGGGTACCAAGGTATGCTTCATCCCATCTTTGACAAATCTGTAACAATTTTTCTCTCCGTCATGGACTACCTTCGTATCGTACTACCATGGTCTGCCCAACAGAATATGGCACAGTCCATCGGCATTATGTCACAAGTCACCTTATCCTTGTACTTGCCTATCTGAAAATCTACCTAGCATTGTTCATCAACTAACAATTGGTGTCCCTTCTGCAAACCACGACAACCTGTATGGAGTTGAGTGTTTTGCTCTCTTCAAACCCATTTTCTCCACCATCTCTGTAGCTACCAAATTATCAGTGCTCTCGCTATCAATAATCAATTTACAACATTTTCCGTGTGACTTACATATAGTCCAGCACAATACTTTCCTTTGTGTCTGATCAGCTACTTCCTTAGCCGGTTTTAGCAATACCTATTCAACACCAAGGCTTTCCCAGTTTCTGGCATATTTTCCACCTCCTATGGCAGTGCCTCCGCTTCATCGGGCTGAGCGACATATGCTCCCCTTTGCCCAGTTTGTTCATTTTCAGGACATTCAAAGGACCTGTGTCCCCACTTGTGACACTTGTAACACTAATAGGCATTTCCTCTGCCTCTGCCATTACCTATTCCTCGCTGGTATGACCTTCCTCCTCTGGTGCTACCTTCCCTTTCACTCTTTCCCGAAGTCTTCAAACTACTACCCTCTTCATTGCTGTTGGCAATCCTACCTCTGCCAAAGGTTTGTCCTCGCCCTCTACCAGAACCACGTCCTCTTCTGGCATTCTGTTTCCTAGAAATATTTTCCTCTGCCTTCAAAGCACTCTGATAAGCTTCCTCCATAGTCCTAGGGGAAAGAATGCTAATCTCGTCTAGGATCTCCATCCATAGACCATTTACAAACCTAACTATTTTCTCAGGGGCATCTTCTACATAACCAGATCTCAGGTTAATTTTATAAAATTCTTCAGTATATTCCTTCACAGACATCATTCTCTGCTTCAGGTTCTGTGCTTGTTTATAAAGGGAAATTTGATAATCCTTAGGCAGAAACTTGCTCTTCATTCTAGCAACCATCTTGTCCCATTTTTTAATCAATGGTTTGTTTAATCTCCTCCTTTCTACCTGTACACTATCCCACCACAATGCCGAATGTCCCTTCAATTTGGTGATAGCAAACTTGATCCTCTTGTCTTCGCTGATTTCTTCAAACTCAAAATATTTGTCTAGTTCACTTATCCAATCTAACAATGCCTCTGTGGACAAACTGCCATCATAATTAGAGAGCTCCAGTTTTGGCTTACTCCTAGCCAACAAAACTGACCTCAGTAACTTAAGTTTTGGTCCTTCATCATCTGACCCATCTATCATGGCTATGTTTTTCTCCTCACTGCCGTCCCCACCTTCCGGATCTATATGCCTTCCTGCTTCCACCATTGCCAAACGTGCAGTTAAATTTCTAATCTCTTCTCTTAACCCTTCATTTGATGCTCTTATGATGGCTCCTCCTCAACCCCTTGTTCCTACCTCCATATTTACTGAGAGAAAGGAAAAACCTACTCTGATACCAAAAATGACACAGTACAACCTGAAATAGGGTTACGTGTGTGTCCCAGTCTTCAAAACTTTACGGTTAGGCCCCTTTAAATAAACCCCAGCAGAACGAATTAATTACAATAGCCCAATCTTGATAAAAACCCATCCTTTCCTTTCTATTGGAATCATTCACCCTTATAAACCTTCCATTAATGCTTATGCCGCATATATAATCAGTTCCCACACTTCCTTATGGTAAGGTTGGACTTACACATGAAAACCACGTATCAGCGCTTTATTTCATTATAAACCCTTTATAAGGGAAATATGCAAAAAACATGTCATTTATACCTTTTTCTGCCTATTCCATAACTTTTGCATAGTTCTCGAGGCTCCTTTATCGCTAATCGCAGTCGCCTACTTTCGCGGGTCTCTTTAACACATTTCCCCTCTACTTCCAATATGTGATAAATGCAATCGGACTTCAAAACATATACATTGTGTTCTTGAGTGGGTATAGGAGCTTCACTTGAGTGGCATATGACATATATACACACCTATGTGCATCAATATTTTCTAATGGGTCACTTGGCCGATCTATAACAGAAATCTCAAGCCACCTCATGTCATGGGATATATCTAATTAAATTAAAGAGTTGACTTGTAGATTTTTTATGGAATGGTTTAATGAAGGGTCGATTTGAAGCAAGGGTGGCTTGGAAAACTTTGTAGTGAAGGACCTTGTTGGTTTTGAGTCATGCTTTGGAGAAGCCAATTTTAGAGGTTCATGTTTCCAAATAGTATGGAGGAACCAAACCCTTGGGTATTTAGCTGATTTTATGGGCCCTAATAATGGATACATTTGAAATTGTGATGGCATAGTACAAGATTGTAAAGGGGGGCTTTAAATTCTCTTTGCACATGTACACAAGGAGAACTAACATTTGATGATAGAAGTGTTGACCACTACGTGTCAACGTCCCATAGCAATACCCCCCCTTTTTTTCACAAAAGGGATAGCGCTTAATCGACATGTCCGTGCCATTCAACAGTCATCGTCGACTTGATCATATTATGTTGTAAACCCAGTCTGCATGTGTGAAATGTAAATAATATTAGCAGAGTTGAGTCATGTATGTAAATTGCCTAGGTGGACCTAATTTTCTAGTGATAATCTACATTCCGGAAAGTTTTTTGTCTCACCGATCCATGATCGGTAGAGTTTTCCTTCAACCTGACCCCAAAGCCGGAATGAATTTTGTCATTAGAATCTTAGGAGAATCCTAGTGCGTTGACCTGCTAGATTATAGTTGTGTCGCAGAACTGGGTGGTCTGTGAGGGTCTATGTCAAATGGGTTTTCCCCCTTGAGATGTAAAAAAGTCATGATGTAAAGTGTCTTGAGGGTTAGAAAATGTTTTTCCCCTCATAAGTCCTAAGTCCTAGGTCCTAGGTGTTTTTTCCAAATGTTAAGTTCGAGGATCCATTTAAAAATAAAAATATATAAAATTAAAAAATAAATAAATAATAATTAATAAAAATAATAAAAATCAAATTTTTTTTGAGTAAATTAATGCAGAATTTCAATTTTTAATATATTAAAATGCATTTAAAAATTCGACATATGAGATTAAAAGATATATTGATCCTCATCGACGGTCGAGATCATTTTGACATGGATCACTAGAATTAGTCGTTGGGAATTTTTCCTTTAAATAGGGTGCTAGGGGTCATTTGAGATGAGATTGGATCTAAGAGTCTGGTGCTGAAGAAAGCTCTCTTGTAGTCATTTTTTTTTTTGCAATAAAGAAAGACTTTGGGGTTAAAAATCCTGTTGCTGTTACTCTTCTGGAAATGTCGTAAGATTGTTTTATTTTTCTGCATAATTTTATTTTCAGTCATTGATAATAGCTTGATGAAGATTGATTTAGGCACATGTATCTTGTCTGATCTCTGGGGTTTGAATGATAGTTTAGGTTATGAAATACAATGGCAGGTATCTCCATTTGATCTGGATTTCACAATTGTTTTCTCCCTCTAGGTTAATGGTTGATTTTAAGCTGTGCAGGAAATGATAGTTTAGGTTATGAAATACAATGGCAGGTATCTCCATTTGATCTGGATTTCACAATTGTTTTCTCCCTCTAGGTTAATGGTTGATTTTAAGCTGTGCAGGAAATCTTAGTTTTGAGTTTACTGGGCGTTAGGGGAAGTTCTTGGCTGAACCAGCCAACTCCCAGATTGTGTTTTCTGAAAGAGCCCAGCTCATTTTAATTCTAGGCTTATCATCTGAAATTTTTTATGAATGCATGCAGGGTTTTCTGAAGTATCTCACATTAAAATTAAATTCTGATAATATTACTGTGATTATTGACAAATTTGGTTGCTTAAGAGTCAAAAATCTGTAAATGTTGTAATTATTTAGTTAGGGTTTTCAGTCTCGTTTTTTGCACATATTATTTTGTGTTTTCATTTGTTTTGCAGGTTACAGGTGCAGGTTTTGAGAAATATTTCAGGGTTTCATTCAGAAAATCTGGAGCAGTTGGTTCAAAATTTTAAGAGCCCTGGTGAAACTTAAGAGGGTTTTCCAATCCATGTATCTGTTGTCTAGGGTTTCATTATTCAGAGGAAATTTATTTCAGATGTGCATTGTTTTTCATCCATCAAACTGCAGCATTGGCCATTCAAATCCACGCACACCTGCACGTTATCCATATGATCGCAACTTTCAGCTGCCAGCAACCTGCACACACAACAAGTCAGCAAAACCATCAAACATACTCATCCTTCCCCTATCCACCATTGAATCCATATCCAAACACAGTCATATTTCTACCCATGCCCTCCTATTTATCTGCCTATCGAGCTGCCTTCTCCTCACTCATTTCTCACATGTCATCTGCTCAGCATCTATCCCTATTTGTAGTCGCACCCCTTTCAGCTCCACATCCATAGTCCATCAATCCACCTCGTGTTCCCTTCCTGCTATCCACACAGCATACCCTCATCCCCGTCGTCACAGCTCTTCCGCTTCTCCTCCAACGTTCAATCGAAACTCCCCTTCGCTGCCATACTCCTCAGCAGCTCTGTCTTTCCTTCACGCGCCCATTTTCCTCAAACTTGCAAACGAACAGCACGTTTTTATTTTTATTTTTTATTTTGACACTATGTTGTATATTATGTTTGTATGAGATTAGTATAGGTTTGGCGTAGGTATTTCCATATTGGTATGTCGTTTTAGCTTAGGCTAGGTTAATTTTTTTTTATGTAAATTCGATTTTCCCTTTCCCTTTGTTTTATTTAGTCTTCATTTAATTTACTAAGTTAGCTTTGATATTTTGTTAGGTGTTAGATTTCATTTAGACTTTAATTTTTTTTCATTTTAAACTTAAAAAATCATAAAATAATAAAGGCACTAAAAATTTCTTTTAATTTAGATTTGATTTTAATTTTATTTAGGTTTAATTTTATTTTTTTTAGCTTATAGTCTGAATGTAGTTTAGCTTAGTTTAAGTTTGATTCAAAAAAAAAATAATAATAATTATTTTATAAAAATTAAAAAATTTATTTTTACTTTTTAGTCTTTAGTTTAGTTTAGATTTTATTTTTATTTAGGATTTTAGTTTTGACTTTAAAAAAAAAAAAATTAGAATTTTTTTAAAAAACTTAATAAAAAATTGAAAATTTCATTTTTGGCGACTTTTGCAATGTTTATGTTCCATTTCTCTATAGCTAAATGCACTTAAATGTTTAGTTAAAGTTAGCTATGTGAGAGTGGTAATTGATCAGCATTTAAATTTTATGATCATTTAAAGCCTTTAATTTTTTTTAAGTTTAATTGTTGGATCATCGTTAAGGCGTTGTGCATTTGTTGAAAATCTTACATCGCTCGGGTTATTTGATGATAAATGATTATTTTACATGAGTTTATATTTCTGCAACATTTGATAAATAATCATTTAATCATTTTTTTCATAAGGCACTGGTCTATTAACTTAATAAAATCAATTAAGTGCTTGTTGCCCCTCGTGTCTCCCAACCCAACTAGTCCACAGTTGGTCATCCATTGTCCCATAGGGTCTACCCCCCTTAGCCGCGGGAGACAGGCTTAAACGGAGAGATCGGGGATCAGAGTGACAGCCCCCTATCTGAGCGTTGTCGTGACAATCTGTGCGACAACAAGAGGGTATGCTTACATTCTGCCAAATGAAATACAAAGAAGATGCACAAGCACAGCCATTCCAATGGATATTTGATAGAAATATAATATCAATGTAGTGATGAGAGATCAGATCATGTTGAAGAAACAAATAGGATTTTGGGATCACCAAGAAGCATTCAAAGTTCAAAGTCACCTTAGCTTATGCATCTTGACATAATTCGAAAACCAATTTTGATGCATAGGTGTCCCATTGAACCTACCACAAGGAGAGAACATAATGATTATCATAGTAATTAAAGAAAATATTTTGATTCTCATAGCTTACAGGTGTGCCCAATGAAACCACTAGTCATGGAAGGAGAATGTCAAGAAGATAAACCTTTAAATTTCTCAAGATATTGAAGACAAAAACCCCATGTCTCTTAAGTGCATGTTACTCTAGAGAGCGGAGCGTATCAATTTAACTGATTTCATGTATTTATGAAGATATTTCCATAAGTGTTGTAAATCATTTGAAGAAATGTCAAAGGAGAGTAAAAACACTAAGGAGTGAGTGTAGCCCTTGCATGTAAATTCCTCTTATAATAAAAAGTGTTGAGAAGCCATTATTCTCTTTCTCCTAGGAAGCCTATGCAAATTTTATGAGATTCTATTAGGATATGCAATTTTTCATAAAAATAACAATTTTTCTTAAGGTTCTTGGAGATTAATCTTACGAGATTATATTAGGATATGCAAATTTTCATAAATAACATTAGTTCTTAAGGTGCTTAGAGTGTTGGGTGTGTGTTATATTATTTCCACAAGTAGTCGCACGCGCAGGGGGGTCACAAGGGGGCAATAGACACCTTTATTAGTTGCATTGGGCGCAACAAGGGAGTCACATAGGGGATGAAACTCCCCCTGTCGAGGGATTTCAAGGGGGCTATCTTGTACGAGGTCTGGGGCAGCGCCCCAAGAAAAAAAATATTGAACCCTATATTAGGTGGGCGGACCTACCTATATTTTTGTGCATGGGTCTCACACATGGTTTTGGGCATGATGGTTTTCCACCCATGGTATTTTGTAGATCTAGTCAAAGAAACTATGGTTATGTTCTAATTCAGGGTTAACGGATTGGGGTTTATGTTCTAATTCTGCGATGTGCGTTTCTACCAACGTCTACAGGAATCTCTGCATCCGCGCAATACAAGTTATGATTAGGTGGTGTGACTGGCTCAAAAGGAAGGATCTATGTTTCTCATGATGGTCAAAGCAAGCCTCCACTCATCTTCAATCTTTTTCTGCGTCATTTCTACAGCAACTGTGTTTAGGGCATTTTAGTCGCGGAAACTGAGCACTCCTGCAGGAAATTTTCTGCCATATTTCCTCAAATTTATTAAAATCATATATAATCTATGATTTTCGATCTACCGCGAAGGGTTCTGGTTATTTATTTATAGTGGATGTGGCCATCTGATCCGTACTCGTTGTTTAGGTGAGATCTGGTTAGTCACCGACATCTGAAAATTTTGAGTGAATAAGTTTGTTTGGACATTTTGGATTCTAGATCTAATCGTCTGTGGCTAGATCTAGATCTATGCAGCTAGGTTCTAGACCTAATCTTCTGCAGCAAGATCTAGATCTAATCTTATCTTCTGCTTTATTTCTCTGCAGCTGGGTTCTACGGGTAATTAAAATACGGCTCCCAGCTTCACGAAAATAGTTGTTGGCTCATCCGCTTTTGGAGGGCAAGCTCCTGCCCATATCGTAAGTGAAGCCCCAGCTCCCACTATCCAGGTGGTCCAGGCCTCACTTGATGAGGCTTCGAAGTTTTCCGAAAGTGCCCTAATCTGTCGATTCAATGGTTTTTGGCTGCGACTGACAGCTCTCCACAACTGGATCTCGGAGGTATGGAAGCCTGTCATTTCTGATGAAATTAATATCTACCCCTGTGCTAGTGGGTTTCTTTATAGTAGATTTTGAAAATCCTGAAAGCAGACAATGTATTCTAGATTCTGGCCCTTGATTTTGGGAAAAATCAGGCCTATTCATGAAGCCATGGAACCCATCATTCGATCCATCTACAGCAGTCACAACCTCAACACCAGTTTGGGTGAGATTGCCAAGCCTACCTTTGCATCTCTGGAATCTCTCCTCGCTAAAAGCCATTGGAAATGAAATTGGGAAATTTTACTACAGGTGCCCAGAAACAGAGAAATATGTAAGAACCACCTATGCACGCATCTGTGTGGAAATGCATTTCAGCGTCGGATTCCCAACTGAAACAAACTTAACAAGTAAAGACTATGTGTGGAACCAGAAACTCGATTACGAAAGTGCCCTCTTCAGATGTCGATCCTGCTTTGAGACAGGGCATTTAGCCAAAAATTGCCCAAAAGCCTCCCAGAAAAACTCTGCTAGAAACAACGACCACAGATCTACATGGTGGGAAGGAGCACAAAACGAACACTACACTGTCATCAAAGAAGAATACTCTAGAGAAAACTCTGAATCACAAGAAATCGGGCAGGAAAGAAACAACTCTCAAGACAGGCAGGGAGAAAGCCCCGCCTAACAAATCAACACTTATGAGGATTCGACCGCACAAAATAAATCTTCATTTAACAGCAAATCAAATCTCCTAGACCAAACTTCTTCTTCGACTATTTTCAAAAGGACGAACACAATAGATCACAAAGCTAAGACACCAATGTCCCAAGAACTAGAAGAGATGAAGGGGATGCAAGATAAATGAAGTTGGAAGACCGTAGAGAAAAAAAAAAAGAAAGCTACAGCACCAATCTAGCCAAGAAAGACAAGGAGCCAAATAATTAAAAACTAAGAAAATTATAGGCCCGATAGACCAATTTGGTCTCAGTGGACGTTAACCATCATCATCATCATCATCGTCATATGTATTGTAACATTGAAAGGAACCTAATGCCAAAAAATCAATCTGGTAATTTCGCTTTTGGGATTTAGGGGAAAATATTTATGTATTTGTTTTGTGTTTCTCGCCATTGTATATTTTATATTTATAAGAATTCGTTTGCATGTAATTTATGTACAGGGTTAAAATCTACATTTCGTGTCAGAGCTATTTCGGCTTCAAGGGGACGCCTTTGTTGTTAAGGGATTTTGCTTAGGCCTGTGGTACACCTTGTTCAGTAGGAGATCTATAGGATCGATTCCTATGGTCAAAGAAGATGGCGAGCATTGGAAAGATAGAGACCGAGAAATTTAATGGTCATAGTTTTTAGTTGTGGAACCACAATATGGGTGTTCTTCTGGTGGATAAATATCAGTGGATCGTAGTAGATCCGGGTACTAAACCAATAGTAATGTCAGCAGAAGATTGGGTGAAGTTAGACCAGAAGGCAAAGAGAACAATATGATTTTTTATCTCATATTTATTATTGTCGAATGTATCAGGGGAAGGTGATGCAAAGGATCTGTGGGTCAAGTTAGGGACTTTGTACCAATCTAAGTCTCTAGTGAACAAATTGTTCTTGCGGAAAAAGATGTATAGTCTAAGGATGAAGGATGGAGACTCAATGAAAAAGCATCTCAATGCCTTTAATATTGTGGTAAGTCAGTTTTTATATGTTAATATACATATTTTATATGAAGATAAGTGCATCAATTTGGTGTGCTCTCTACTAGATTGGTGGGATAGTCAAGTTGTTTCAATATGTAGCAATACAACTACCTTGAAGTTTGATGAAATAGTCTCATCCTTGTTGTCAAAGGAGATGAGACGGAAAAATATGGAGAGTCGAAATGGAGATGCCTTGTATGTATGAGGACGGTCCCAAAATAGGGAATAAAAAAATAAAAAAATGTCCTCGAGTGGGAGAGCTAAATCTCCAGGGAAACATGTAAAGATATGTTGGAAATGCGAAAAGGAATGGAACTACAAAAAGGACCATAGATCTAAAGCTCCTGAGAAAGGAAATGGATATGATGATGCTCCTTCTACAGAGATGAAAACCACCTCAGATGAAAGTGGGGATGTGTACTTGAGTTCCTCTTCAAGTACACATGTACATCATGAGGCATGGTCGATTGAATCGGAGAAATCCTTTCACTTCACTCCCCATAGGGAGTGGTTCTGCGAGTATGAAAAATATGATTGCGGTGATGTCTTCCTAAGGGATGTCAGGAAGGCTAGAATAATTCAGACGTGGAAAATTCAAACTGAAGTTGCAAGGTGGAAGGATTAGAACACTTTCGGGTGTTCTGCATATTCCTGCATTGTCCAAATATCAGATTTTTGTAAGCAAGATGGATGATGCAGGTATAAAAACAGTGTTCGAGAAAGGTACCTGCAAGATGGATCAGGGAGTACTGGTATTGACAGGGAGTTCAAATTGGAACTTTGTACAAGCTTCTGGGTAGTACTATTATTGATGGGTGCAACAGTAATGTGGTTCCTGAAAGTGGGGCAGAAAATCTAATGGTCTCTGGAGAAAAAAACCATGTTATGGAATCAAAGAATTGGACATAATGGAGATAAGGGCCTTCGAAATACTTCATGGTAATGGTATGGTAGAAGGTATGTCTAATTTCTCTCTGGATTTCAATTTTTGTGAACATTGTTTATATGGGAAGAAAAATCGGGTGAGTTTCCCCTCTGGTGCTAAGAGGGTGAAAGCAATATTAGAGTTTGTGCACAATGATGTGTTTGGACTTGTGCTGGTTCCATCACTGAGTAAGTCTGTGTACTATGTATCATTTATAGATGAATTCTTAAGGAACACATGGATATATTTCCTCGAGAAAAAATGTGAATTCTTTGACATGTTTAAAGAATTTAAGGCTTTGGTGGAAAACCAGACAGAGGAGAATATAAAAGTGTTGAGGACAGATAATAGTGGAGAGTTCTACAAGAAGGAATTTGAAGAGTTTTGTAAGAAGTGTAGTATAGCACAGTAGAAGACTACTCCATACACACCTTAGCAAAATGAAGTGGTAGAAAGAATGAACGAGACATTGATGGAAAAGGAAAGAAGCATACTTATTGGTGTCAGGTTAGGATAGGAATTATGGGAAGAGGTGATGGAGACTGCATGTTACCTGGTTAAAATATCACCTTCATCAGCGCTGGAAGATAAGACTCCACAAGAGGTATGGATTGGTAACAAACCCTTTGTTTCACATCTAAGGGTATTTGATTTTGATGCATATGTACATGTTCAAAAGTAGAAAAGAAACAAGTTGGATAGTAAATCAGAAAGGTGCATCTTTATTAGGTATAAGGATGATTTAAAAGGTTATAAGATTTAGAACCCATAAACAAGGAGGTTTGTGTATAGTTGAGATGTGTTGTTTAGAGAGGTGAAATATGTTATTAAACATGAAGTCCTACCAAAGGAACTTGTGAAGATAGAGTTTGAGCTAAAGGAGGAAGAATCAGATTTTGCAGCGAAACAAGAATCAGAAGATGAAGAGTCACAAACCCCAGTTGTGAGAAGATCAGTTTGAGAAAGAAGGCAGCCAAAAAGGTATATCCCATCTTCTTTCTATTTAAATTTTGATTTATCTATTACTGATTACCGTCCCAGAACTGTCATGGAGGTTGTAGATTCAGAGGATGGAAAACTCTGGAAAGAGACCATGGTTGATGAAATGGTATCCTTGGAAAAAATGAGGCTTGCGATCTGGTGGAGTTTTCGTCTGGAAGGAAACCCACTGGAAGCAATGTTAATCTAGGTTGTCATTGATGTCAATTTGGCATTAGAAAATATTCTTGACATGCCAGAGGATGACTGTAACTCATGTTTGATAAGGATATCAAGACACCTTGATGATCTAGAAGCTCTTGATGACTTATGTGACATACACATGATGACATGTCTTACCTCTCATGATCTTGATAAAAAAACACATGATGACATGACAAACCTCTGATAATGTGGAGCAATTCTTGATGACCTTACCTCTAGTGATACTAATAATTGAATACTACAAGATGTATCATATGAAGACATATCATTTATGATATGGTGACCCTATGACGAAGAAGGCAAGGACATGTTAAAGAATGCAAATGGCGCTACCTCCAATTCTACACCAATAAATGACCAATCACATTAAAAAATATTTTTTACTACCTTAGAGGCATAATTTCTCAATGAGACCTTCACCATCCTTTAGAGCATATTTTTAGCTTTCCAATGAGATATTACTTGGCCTGAAACTCCAAGTAGTTTGAAAGTTATTGATTTTACAAGTTAAACTTATTTTTTTGCCTAGTAAGCCAATTTGAACAAGCCTACACAAGTCGGCCTCCAAACAAGGATGTATCTTTTCATTTTGCTATGCAAAAACCACTAGGTATTAGGAATTTCGGACATCCTTCTTGCCATCTAATTCGGTAAAAATCTCAGGACCTCAGCCAGCATCACAGGAAAAAGGAGAAAGCCTAAAAGGAAACAGTTTTGGGTTTGATATTATTGAACACTCGTTGAAACAGCTCTGTGATGATTACATGCATCTCTACCTGCACAGAAGTACCTCGGACCTGTAATATAGTTCATTATAGTGCTTGGATATCTATAAAAATAGTGGTTCTAACTCCTTTAAAAAACTAGGGTTAGACAGTGAACTATGGTGTAGACCTCAACTCGGACTTAAGGACAGACCTGATGTTTGAACCCTTGCCTCACTCCTGAACTCGATCATCATTGCAGAAGTTTGTTGCTACTATACAGTGAAGCTAAGATTATATATATAACAATCACCTGTAGCAGCTAGCATCAAGCTCAGGCCTCCTTCAAGCCCGAACTTGGTATATCTTCTAGCTACGACAGTCACATAAAAAGCTCAGACCCATTAACACTCAACAATTTAAGATCAAATCCAGAGAACAAGTCGGACTATAGGAAAATCATTGGAGGCATATAAAAATCTCGGATTTGCATTTGTGGACATTGACAATGACACTTCAGACCTCTCAAGAGCTACAGTTATCTCAGGACAGTCACCTTGGAGGATAGAACTATGAAGAGACTCAATCTTTTGGAGCTCGGAAATGTGGATAAGAGCTCAAATAGATATTTGTGGAGGATAGTCTAACCAAGAATTCAATATTCTTGAGTTGTCATCAGATCATTTATCACAGTCATACAACACATCATCACTTGGAGCATGTCATATTGACTTCAAAATTTGGTTTAAAGAATTGTTTTGAGGAAATCTTTGAAGTTATCTTTTGTAAAGGCATCTTGTGTAGAAATATTTGTGAGCATCATGAAGCAGCATACTAGGCATAGTTTGGAGAAGTTTTTTTTGAGACCTTTTGGACTATGATTGATATATCTTGAAGAGACTACTTGTTGTATACCTTTGAAGCATTCCTTTCATAATTGTTGAAGAAGTAATTTGAAGAGCCTTGTTGAACAATAGTGGAGAAAGCCTTGGTTTTGAACCAGTTTGAAGTACTCTTGAAAGAGGATTGATTTTGAAGACTCTTCTAGAGAAGACTTAGAGTATACATCCTTCCCTTTGGAGCTGACTTTGAAGATTCATGGAGATCCTTGGAGACCTTGATGCACTAGCCATCATGAAGTGACTTGGAGAATCTTATTGGGTACCAGGAAGGATAGCAGAGACACCTTCATGTGAGAGATAAAGGTTTTCATTGATGATGTAGCATGAAGACTACATTGAAGCTGAATATTGACAGGGCTCGGTGAAGACCTTGGGAGCCGTGAAGTACAATCAAACATACCTTGAAAAAGTGAAGCTATAAGGTTGGTGCCTCATAATTGACAAGGTTAATGCCTTGGAAAGTCCAAGTTGGTGCTTGGAAAATATAAGATTGGTGTCCTTGGAGTTGGTGCTCCTAAACTCAAGGTTGGTGCCTTAGATAAGATAGGGTTGGAGCCCTAGAGGATCAGAGTACTAAAGAAACCAGATCGGAGTCTGCACAAGAGAAGGGTTGATGCCCTAGGGTTGGAGCCTCTAAACGCAAGGTGAGTGCCTTGAGAAGATAGGGTCAGTACCCTAGAGGTTGAAGCCTCACAAAAGTCCAAGTTGGTGCTTCGCAATAGGTTGGAGCCTAGGAGATTGAAGATCGATGTCTTCATCTAGTGTTGGAGCCCTATAAACATTGTAATTGATTTATTGTGACAATGAAATTAATAAAATTATTTGTTTTTATTGTTCATTTTATGTTTTAAATATAAATGGTCTAACTCGTAAAAGTAACAATTGAAAATAAATATTAATTCACCCCCCTCTCAGTATTTCCAACAATTGGTATCAGAGCCAGTACCTCCACTCAAAGCCTAATAGTTTGAAGGTTGATCATTATAACACAAATGGCGAAGCCAAGGAAGAAAGTCTCCAATCCTCCTAAAGATGTGTCTCCCTCAACCACCAAAATTGAAGTCAATCAATTTGTGAAGGCTCCATTGTTCAATGGAAACTTTGATATATGGGAGGCAAGAATGTGGAATTTCTTAAAGACTCAAAGCATTGAAATATGGAAATTGATGATTAATGATAGCATGATGGATGGAGAATCCAAGGAACATAATACAAGAGAAATGAAAGGAATCTTGAATGGGCTACCTGATTCTATGAAGGCCAATTTTGAAAAATGTTCGTTACTAAAAGGCATATCGGATAAACTTCATGATCTTCACTCAAAAGGAGTGTTGACAATGATCTCTAGTCAAGAAAATGATGGAAAACAAGAAGGAAATCCAGAGCCCATCAAGGAATCTGAAGATAAGAATGATAACATCAAGGCTAAAGAAGACCTAGAAGATGAAGAGAATGAAGAATATTTTGAAGAAGATCTCCTCACTAAACTTATGACTGCCATAGAAGAGATTAACAATTTGAAAAATGAAAATGAGGAACTTAAGAAGAAAGCACAATTTGGTGACTAGGACAAGACAAGGAAGGAAGTTGACCTTGGAAAGCTTCAGGTACAAGATATGAGGAGCTCACCAAGATTAAGGAATAATTTCATAAAAACAAGAGAAAGCATAATGAATAATTCATATCCATGACAAATCCATTGGATAAGGCAAAGAAACGGGAAGATACCTTGAACAAAGGCACAAGATCTTGAACAAACTTGAAGTAGAGATTGATCTATACAAGGAAGAGGTCTCATCTCTTAGATCTCAACTAGAAGAAGCAATAAAATAAACACAGGGGTCCGAGAAGGTAATGGAAGATTTGGCATTCATAGAAGGACAATTTCATGAAGCAGAAAAGGAGAGAAACACCATGATATGCCAACTAGAAGAAAACATGATGACATCACCAAGTTAAGATCAGAAATCACTTCTCTTAAGTCCCAATCATGTGAAGCGACCAAGATGAAGGAAGAAATGGAGATCATTCTATCAAAGAAGGATGAATAATGCAAGGAAATGAAGGAAGAAATTGTCTTTCTTAAAAAGGAAGTTGACTTGTTGAATAAGAACTTGAAAATTTATCAAACCCTAATGACATCCTAATTCATCAAAGGTATCCCCTTAATAAATCAGATCTTGGCTATCCAGGTGAACCCTTGAGAAAGAATGATGCAAAGCCTAATGCTTCAAACAACAAGGATATGGAGAAACTTGGAATAAATATTGGTGATCCCAGTTCCAACAAAGGAAAGGAGAAGAGTCAAGACAACAATGTAAGAAATCCCATTCCAAGAAGAAATGCAAATGGTGTCAAGGATGCAAGAAGAAATGGTTATCATGAAAGGATCCCAAGGCAAAAAGACTTCAAATTACATCAATGAAACCTTCTTCTCCCAGGTACCAAAGTATATTTCTTGGTTATTTCTATTCTTGTACAAACTTTGGGCACATGGCAAAAGATTGTAGGGAATATCACAAAGACATATTTAATGGTCCCCATCAATCTTCGAGAAGCAATTTTGCAAGAAGTCGTAAATTCTTATTCATGAACAACATAAAGTGCTTCAAGTGTCATAACATTGGACATATGGCACGTGATGTTAACTTGACTTGGGCCCCTACACAAGCTAGAACCATGCCAAAGAAGAAAGTTACACAAGTATGGAGAAGGAAGCAAATTGAATCCAGTAGAGTCTCTTGAACACTACAGGCAACAACACATGTTGTTGACCTGATGAAGTTATCCTTGATATTCCAAGTATTTGATGAGGAGACTCTACCAAAAGGAAGACCATGCATACAATTAGGGGAGATTATGATGATTAAGCATTCTTTCAGAAGCCATCAGTGAATGAGCCTTATGAAATCCTTGATGAGCTATATTGACAATCATTCTTTGATCGATCATTTTTTAGGAACACTCCATTGAAGAACATGATATCTTATCTATACAATGGATTTTTGTTGAAGATGTCTTCCACTTGATCACTAAGCAGGTAATCTTTCCTGAGCTGGAGGAGGTTGTGCAGACGGGGGGAGTTGGTACATCACATAAAGGAATGTAAGCACATCAATCATGAACCACATTTCTAGAAAGAAGAGAACTGTGACAGGGGGAGTAGCATACCTATGAATAACTACTATTCATGAAGAAAAGAAGCAACTTGACACAGGGAGTATTTAGGCATCCAGTTTGGCATTGATGTCAAAGGGGGAGAAAATATTGGAAGGGAAATCATATTTCCATCAATGACAAATGGGGGGATTGTTAATCTAGGTTGTCATTGATGTCAATTTGGAATTAGCAAATATTCTTGACATGCTATAGGATGACTATAAACCGTGTTTGATAAAGATGTCAAGACACCTTGATGATCTAAAAGCTCTTGATGACTTATGTGACATACACAAGATGACATGTCCTACCTCCAATGATCCTGATAAAAAACACATGATGACATGACAAACCTCTAATAATGTGAAGCAATCCTTGATGACCTTACCTCTGGTGATCCTAATAATGGAAGACTACATTATGTAGCATATGTTTGATGACATATCATTTATGATATGGTGACCCTGTGATGAAGAAGGCAAGGACATGTTGAAGAAGGCAAATGACCCTACCTCCAATTCTGCACCAATAAATGACCAGTCAAATTAAAAAATATTTTTTACTACCTTAGAGAAAGAATTCCTCTATGATGCCTTCACCATCCTCTATAGCATATTTTTATCTTTCCAATGAGCTATTACTTGGCCCAAACCTACAAGTAGTTTGAAAGTTATTGATTTTACAAGTTAAAGTTATTTTTCTACCTAGTAAGCCGACCTGAACAAGCCTACACAAGTCGGCCTCCAAACAAGGACATGTCTTTTCATTTTGATGTGAAAAAGCCACTATTTATTAGGGATTTCAAAAATCATTCATTCCATCTATTTCAGTAAAAATCTCAGGACCTCGACCAGCATCACAGGAAGAAGGAGAAATCTTAAAAGGAACCGTTATTAGGTTTGATATTATTGAACACTCGTTGAAACAAATCTATGATGATTGCATACATCTCTACCTGAACAGAAGTACCTCGGACCTGTAATACAGTTCATTACAGTGCTCGGGTCTCTATAAAAATAGTGGCTTTGGCTCCTTAAAAAAACTCGGATTAGAAAATGGACTATGGTGTAGATATCAACTCGGACTTAAGGACAAACCTGAAGTTTGAACCCTTGCCGCAGTCCTGAACTCAGTCATCATTGCAGAATTTTGTTGCTACTATACAGTGAAGCTAAGATTATATATATAATAGTCACCTATAGTAGCTAGCATCAACCTTGGACCTCCTTCAAGCCCGGACTTGGTATATCTTCTAGTTGTGACAATCACATAAAAAGCTCAGTATTGTTAACACTCAACAGTTTAAGATCAAATCCAGAGAACAAGCCGCACTACAGGATAGTCACTAGAGACATATAAAGAGGTCGGATTTGCATTTATGGACAGTGACAGTGACACCTCAGACCTCAAGAGCTATAGTTATCTCAGGATAGTCACCTTGGAGGATAGAATTGTGAAGAGACTCGATCTTTTGTAGCTCGGATATGTGGATAAGAGGCTAACAGCTCGAACAGCTATTTGTGGAGGATAGTCTAACCTAGAATTCAGTCTTCTTGAGTTGTCATTAGATCATTCAACACAGTCATACAACACATCATCACTTAGAGCGGGTCATACTGACTTTGAAAGTTGGTTTAAAGAATTGTTTTGAGGAACACTTTGAAGTTATCTTTTGGAAAGGCATATTGTGTAGAAATATTCGTGAGCATCTTGAAGCAGCATACTAGGCATAGTTTGGAGAAGTTTCTTTTTGAGACAGTTTGGGCTATGATTGATATATCTTGAAGAGAAGACTTGTTGTATACCTTTGAAGCATTCCTTGCAGACTTGTTGAAGAATTAATTTGAATAGCCTTTTTGAACTATAGTGGAGCAAGCCTTGGTTTTGAACCAGTTTGAAGTACTCTTGAAAAAGGATTGATTGTGAAAACTCTTCTAGAGAAGTCCTAGAGTATACATCCTTGCCCTTGGAGTTGAATTTGAAGATTTGTGGAGATCCTTGGAGGCCATGATGCATTAGTCATCATGAAGTGGCTTGGAGAATCTAATTTGGTAACATGAATGACAGCAGAGACACCTTCATGTGAAGAGATCAAGGTTGTCATTGATGATGTAGCGTGAAGACCATAGTGAAGTTGAAGATTGACAGGGCTTAGTGAAGAAGACCTTGTGAGCCGTGAAGTACAACCAAACATACCTTGACAAAGTGAAGCTATAGGGTTGGTGCCTCATAATTAACAAGGTTGGTGCCTTGGAAAGTCCAAGTTGGTTCTTGGGACATATAAGATTGTTGTCCTTGGAGTTGGTTCTCCTAAACTCAAGATTGATGCCTTGGATAAGATAGGGTTGGAGCCCTAGAGGATCGAAGTCCTCAAGAAACCAAATCAGAATTTGTACCAGAGAAGGGTTGGTGCCGTAGGGGTTGAAACCTCTAACCGTGAGGTCGATGCCTTGAGAAGATAGGGTCGATTGCCTAGAGGTCGAAGCCTCACAAAAGTCCAAGTTGGTGCTTAGCAATAGGTTGGAGCTTGGGAGATTGAAGATCGGTGTCTTCATCTAGGGTTGGAGTCCTATAAACATTGTACTTGATTTATTGTTAAAAATTAATTAATAAAAGTGTTTATTCTTATTGTTCATTTTGTGTTCTTAATATAAATGATCTAACTGGTAAAATTAACAATTGAAAAGAAATATGCATTCACCCCCCTCTCAGTATTTCCAACAATTGGTATCAGAGCCAGTACCTTCACTCAACGCCTAACATCTTGAAGGTTGATCATTAGAACACAAAAGGTGAAGCCAAAGAAGAAAGTCTCCAATCCTCCTAAAGATGTGTCTCCCTCAACCACGAAATTGAAGTCAATCAATTTGTGAAGGCTCCATTGTTCAATGGAAACTTTGATATATGGGAGGCAAGAATGAGGAATTTCTTAAAGACTCAAGGCATTGAAGTCTGGAAATAGGTGATTATTGATAGCATGATGGATGGACAATCCAAGGAACATAATACAAGAGCAATGAAATCAATCTTGAATGGGATACCTAATTCTAAGAAGGCCAATTTTGAAAAATGTTCATCAGCAAAAGGCATATGGGATCAACTTCATGATCTTCACTAAAAAGGAGCATTAACAATGATCTCTAGTCAAGGAAATGAAGGAAATTTAAAAGCCCATCAAGGAAGCTAAAGATAATAATGATAACATCAAGGCTAAAGAAGACCTAGAAGATGACGAGAATGAAGAAGATTTTGAAGAAGATATCCTCACTAAACTTATGGTTGTCATAGAAGAGATTAACAATTTGAAAAACGAAAATGAGGAACTTAAGAAGAAAGCACAAGTTGGTGACCAGGACAAGACAAGGAAGTTGACCCTGTCAAGCTTCAAGTACAAGAAAAAGTTGAGGAGCTCACCAAGATTAAGGAAGAATTTCATCAAAACAAGAGAAATCATTATGAAGAAGTCATATCCATGACAAATAAATTGGATAAGTCAAAGAAATGTGAAGATACCTTGTCAAGCCACCTTGAATAAAGGCACAAGAGCTTGAACAAACTTGAAGACGATATTGATTTAGACAAGGAATAGGTCTCCCCCCTTAGATATCAACTAGAAGAAGCAAGGAAACCAGCACAAGGAGCTAAGAAGGTGATGGAAGCTTTGGCATTCATAGAAGGACAAGTGGATGAAGCAAGAAAGGAGATAAACACCATGATATGCCAACTAGAAGAAAAGGATGATGAAATCACCAAGTTAAGATCAGAAATCACTTCTCTTAAGTCCGAATCATGTGAAGCAACCAAGATGAAGGAAGAAATGGAGATCATTCTATCAAAAAAGGATGAGGAATGCAAGGAAATGAATGAAGAAATTGTCTTTCTTAAAAAGGAAGTTGACTTGTTGAATAAG
>APFE030748238.1:17082-42082 GCA_000404065.3 Pinus taeda | reverse complement strand
TCCCTGGTTTTGACATAAACCTGCTCAATACTCCCACTGCATGTGCAATGTCTGGTCTAGTATAGACCATTGCATACATCAAGCTACCGACTGCACTTGCATATGGAACACGGGACATGTCCTCTTCCTCTTCTTGTGTCTTAGGACACTGTTCAGCAGATAACCTCACACCTACAGGAATAGGAACCTTCACTGGTTTACTATCCTGTATATTATACCTTTGTAGTATTGTCTCGATATACTTCGTCTAGTTTAACCAAAGCTTCCTCTTTGCCCGACCTCTTTTAATTTCCATGCCCAAAATATAGTTTGCAACACCAAGATCTTTCATGTCGAATTTGGAGGACAATTGGGTCTTCAAATCCCTGATAATTTCTTTGTCATTTCCAACCAGCAACATATCATCCACATACAAGACCAGATAAATAACACGATCACCAATTAATTTAAAATACAAATAGTGATCTGCTTTGCTTCTAGTGAAGCCAAGTCCTTGTATAAATGTATCAAATTTCTTATACCACATCCTTGGTGACAGTTTCAACCCATATAGAGACTTCTTTAACTTGCATAATAGTTCTTTCTTACCCTTCACCGCAAAGCCTTCAGGTTGCTTCATGTAGATTTCCTCTTCCAGATCCCCGTGAAGAAATGTTGCCTTCACATCCATCTGTTCTACCTCAAAATCAAAAGCAGCAGCAACAGATAAACATAATCTAATAGAAGTTACCTTAGCAAAAGGAGAAAAAATATCACCAAAATCAATTCCCAGTACTTGGGAATAACCTTTTGCTACCAACAAAGCTTTGTATTTCTCCACTTTTCCTTCTGAATTTGTCTTCTTTTGAACACCCATTTGATTCCAATGGGTTTCCTTCCATCCGGTAACTCCACCAGATCCCAAGCCCAACTTTTATGCAAATATGTCATTTCATCAACCATGGCCTCTTTCCAAAGTTTTCCATCCTATGAATCTACTGCTTCATTCACAGTTCTAGGATCATCATCACAGACAAAGCAAATTTTGAACAGAAAGCAGATGGACTATACTTTTCTGGCTGCCTTCTTTCTCGAACTGATCTTCTCACACCTGGAGTTTGTGGCTCTTCATCTTCTGATTCCTCCTCTGCTATAGAGTCTGATTCTTCCTCCTTTAGCGCAAACTCTATATTCTCAAGTTCCTTTGGTTGGACTTCGTGTCTAATAACATCTTTCACCTCTCTGAACACCACATCTTAGCTGTACACAACCTTCCTTGTTATTGCGTTCCAAATCTTATAACCCTTTATACCATCCTTATACCCAATAAAGATGCACTTTTCAGATTTACTATCCAACTTGGTTTGTTTCTCCTTTGGAACATGTACATATGCATCACATCCAAATACCCTCATATGTGAAAGAGAGGGTTTCTTACCAGTCCATACCTCTTGTGGAGTTTTATCCTCTAACGCTAATGAAGGTGATCTGTTAACCAGGTAACATGTTGTCTCCACCACCTCTGCCCAGAATTCTTGTCCTAACATGGCACCACTGAGCATTCTTCTTTCCCTTTCCATCAACGTCTTGTTCATTCTTTCTGCAACTCCATTTTGCTGAGGTGTATATGGAGCAGTCTTCTACCATGCTATACCACACTTCTTACAGAATTCTTCAAATTCCCTTACTACAAAACTCTCCACCGTTGTCTATCCTCAGCACTTTTATCTTCTTCTCTGTCTGGTTTTCCACCAGAGTCTTGAATTCTTTAAACCTGTCAAAGACTTCAGATTTCTTCTTAAGGAAATATATCCATGTATTCCTTGAGAAGTCATCTATAAATGATACATAGTACACAGACTTACCCAGTGATGGAACCTTCACAGGCTCAAACACATCACTGTGCACAGCTCTAATATATGTTTCGTCATCTTACCACCAGAGGGGAAACTCACCCGATTCTACTTCCCATATACACAATTTTCACAAAAATCAAAATCCAAAGAGCTATTACTCATACCTTCTACCATACCTTTACCATGAAGTATTCAAAGGCCCTTCTCTCCAGTATATCCAAGCCTTTGATGCCACAACATGGTCTTCTCTCCAGAGGCCACTAGATTTTCTGCTCCACTTTCAGAAACCACATAACTGTTGCACCCATCAACAACAATGCTACCTTGCAGCTTGTACAGAGTTCTAATCCGGAATCCCCACATCAGTACTAGTGCTCCCCGAACCAACTTGCAGGTATCCTTCTCAAACACTGTCTTTACACCTGCATCATCCAACTTGCTTACATAAATCAGATTTCTGGCCAATGCAGAAATATGTAGAACACCCGAAACGGTTCTAACCCTTCCACCTTGCAACTTCAACTTTACTTTTCCACGACCAACGATTCTAGCCTTCCTATCATCTCCTAAGAAGACATCACCACCATCATATTTCTCATACTCGCAGAACCACTCTCTATGGGGAGTGAAGTGAAAGGATGCACCTAAGTCAATCAACCATGCCTCATGATCTGCATGTGTACTTGAAGAAGACAAGTACACATCCCCACCTTCATTTGAGGTGGTTTTCGCCTCTATAGAAGAATCATCATCAGATCCCTTTCCTTTGTCTTGAGCTTTAGATTTACAGTCCCTTTTGTAGTGCCCTTCCTTTCTGCATTTCCAGCACACTACCTTTACAGGTTTTCCTGGAGATTTAGATCTCCCGCTCGATGACTTATTTTTGTTTATGTTCTGGGACCTTCCTCGTACAGACAAGGCATCACCATTCTAGCTATCCTTATTTTTCTGTCTCATCTCCTCCGTTAGTAAGGATGAGATTATTTCATCAAACTACAAGGCAGTTGCATTACTACCTATTGCAATAACCAACCTATCCCACGAATCTAGTAGAGAACACAACAAACTAATGCACTTATCTTCATTTCAAATTTTGATATCAACAGACAATAACTGACTTACCACAATATTAAACGTATTTAGATGCTCTATCATCGAGTCTCCATCTTTCATCCTCAGGTTATACAGCTTTTTTCGTAGGAACAGTTTATTCACCAAAGACTTAGATTGGTACAAAGTCCCTAATTTGTCCCACAAAGCCTTCATCGTAGCATCCCCTGATACATTCAGCGATATTGAATCTAAGACACACAATCGTATTGTGCTCTTTGCCTTCTGATCCAAATTCTTCCATTCTTCATCAGACACTCCTGTTGGTTTAGTACCTCAATCTACTGCGATCCACTGATCTTTATCCACCAACAGATCCTCCATCTTGATTTTCCACAACTCAAAACTCTGACCATTAAATTTCTCGATCTTTATCCTTCCACTACTCACCATCTTCTTTCACTACCAAAATCGATCCCGCAGATCTCCCATTGAACGAGGTCTACCATAGGCCTGAGCGAAACCCATCATTAAAAAAGGCGTCCCCTTAAAGCCAAAACAGCTCTAATACCAAATGTAGGTTTTAACCCCGTACAGAAATCACCTACATGCGAATTCTAGAACATAGAAAATAAATAATTTGAGATCATAACACATAAAACACATATGCACAGATATTTTCCACGGGATCCCCAAACCGGGACTACTAGCTTGATCTTTCATTATGTTCCTTTCAATGTTACAATACATATTTATACATGTCGAAGCATCCAATACCATGGACCGAAAACCATTGCGTCCAAAACCATGGACCGAAAACCATTAGCGTCCAAAACCATGTGCGAAAAGCATGCACAAAACGATAGGTAGGTCCGCCCAACCTAATAGAGCGTCTAAAACCAAAATTTTCCGGGGCACTACCCAAGACCCCATAGAGTGGGGTTACCTGCACCCCTCAAACCCCCTGTGACCCCCCCGCTATGCAATCGACACAACGAAGGGCGGGCTCCACCCCCCTTCTAACCCCCAATTAACTATGTGGGCTAGTCGTGGAAAGAATATAACATAACCCAACAATCCGGGTTTCCAAAAATGTAGTGAGGATACAGGGATCAACCTCTGCAGGCGCGCTAGTTTCTTACACCTTGTTCTAGCTTCTTGAGGTGGAGGCCTTAGCGAAGCTCTTCTTGGCTTCCATAAAAGTTTCCTTAGTGCGATTTAGATCAAAGCCATCTTCTTTCTTTGGGGCCTTGCAAACCCATCCATCCTCTTCAGGTTGTTTACCCTTATCATCGACATTCATTATTCTGTAGGTTTCAACCCCATACAGAAATTACCTACATACGAATTCTAAAACATATAAAATAAACAATGCGAGAGCATAACACATAAAACACATATACACAGAGATTTTCCCCTAGATCCCAAGACAAGGACTACCAACTTGATTTTTCATTATGTTCCTTTCAATGTTACAATACATATTTATACATGTTGAATCATCCAATACCATGGACCGAAAAACCATCATGGCCAAAACCATGGACCGAAGACCATTGCGTCAAAAAAACATGTGCGAAAATCATGCACAAAACCATAGGTGGTTCCGCCCAACCTAACATAGGGTCCAAAACCAAAATTTTCTATGGCGCTGCCCTAGACCCCACAAAGTGGGGTTACAGGTATGCCTCAAACCCCGTGTGACCCCCCCGCTACACAATCGGCGCAACGAGGGGGCTCTGGCCCCCTTTAACCCCTCGGTTAACTAAGTGGGCTAGTTGTGGAAAGAATATAAAACAACCCAAAAAAAAATCTTTCAAACTGGAGTCACAGATACTTATCCAAAGTAGGCAAACTGGTGCTCATCAAATCTATTCTTGAGGCCACCCCTATTTTTTGGATGGCATTGGCTTAGATTCCCAGGAATATTATGGCCCGTCTTCAACAGATTTGTTGCAGATACTCTGGAATGGTCAACAAGATAAACTATTTTCGCCTGGGTTAGCTGGACCAAGATTGCTTTGCCCAAAAAATGGGGAGGTTGGGGACTCAAAGACCTAGCTCTATTTGCACAAGCCCTGGCTGCAAAAATGGGCTGGATATTATTGACCGAGCAGAACCTATGGACCACTGTCTCCTATTACAAGTACATTTGGCCTCACCAAATCATGGATTGGGTTCACATGTCTAGCAGGCCAAGAACAGGTATATCTTCCGTTTGGAAGGCTCTACTGCATTCCCTGCCTAGCATCAGGAACAATCTAGTTTGGAGAATTAATGATGGATCTAAAGCTCTCATAGGACTGGATCCATGGTCTGGGGGAGGAGGAAGATTCCAGCTACCTAGAGATCTCATGCAGCACCTTAATTCACATGAGTTAAAGGTATTGGAACACATAAAGGATCAAATGAATACCACCATTTTCTCCCAAGGATGGAAATCTGCCCAACAACTTGATATTCCTCCTCATTGGCACCGTTATACCCCAAAGGTCGACTATCTCAACCTTATATCGCACAAACAGCCTGAGCAGACATCAATATGGTGGAAGAGCATCTGGAAGCTTGGTTCGCCCCTGAGAACAAGACGGTGCTTTTGGTGTTTCCTCAAGAACAAAATCCCCACAGGGGAATCACTATCACACCACTCTTTCCATGGCCCTCATTGGTGTGTTTTATGCAAAAAATCAACTGAATCGACTGATCACTTATTCCTACAATGTGAAACTCTCAGCAATCTCTAATAGATTGTCTCCTCCGTGATTCACTTTTATGGGAAATGGGAAGGTGATAATATCTGTTGAGCCTGCGAAAATTGGTGCAACCTGCATCGTGGCACAAAACAATTATGCCTTCACCTTCTCATCTGTTGGCATCTTTGGCTAGCATGGAACCGAATCATTTTTTACGACAGAGCTGCTAGCTGGCCGCATATATCAGCCTAGATTATATCCACTTATCATGATCTGCCTGAGCACAACAGACCTCAGTCTTGAAGGTCACATGCCCCTCCTCCTCTAGATAAAAACTCTCCTTGGTCATTTTTTGATGGTGCTGCACAACACCAAGGATGTGGCGGAAGATTCATATTTTTTTGTTTTGACAGTTTCGGTTGCTATATTAAAAACTGAAAAAAAAGTGGGAACATAGGTTCCTGTGATACATGAGAGATACAGAGGAGGCTCTGGATCTAAGAAGTTACAAAGAGCAATTATGTCCTTGGTCCGGCTTGTTCCAGGTTTAAGAGAGTCTAAGCTAGTATAGATTCTGACAAATTGAAAGACTAAGAACTGACATTTGTAAGTTATCTAAAATAAGTTAACAGCAGCGGGAGGGCCATCCCCATTTGGTGTCATTGTTTACAGGGATAATGAAATCATCCAGGTCGCATTGGAGCTTGGAGCCTGCACTAACCGAGAGCGAGAAGATACAATTCTGATAGGAATAAGTAAAGTTGGTTAGAGATAGAAGATTGAGAAAGGGAACGATTCTCTGCCATATTCGAGCGCTGATGTTGATCCTGCTGCAAGCCTGGAGGATCTGATATTGTTTCAACTTGGTAGAGTTGTCAGGATAAATACTGGAAGGACTGAAACGAATCATGGCAAAGACTGAAGCGACTCCTCTATATTGCATAACAGATTGTCGATTGTCCTGTTGCAGGCCTTATTTGCATGCCTGTCTGCTTGCTTATTTAAAGATCGAATGATGTGGTGGAATTGTAGTGTTCCCATTGTCATTTGCAGGAATTGGTAGCGCTGTATGACCTGCTGGAGGAGAGCGTTCGAAGAATTATTTTTTTGAGCCATTAAACTAATAACTATAGAAGAATCTCCAAAGATTTTCGCTGAGCTTATACCAAGTCTGCTGAGTTGTTTTAGACCTTGATATAGGGCCAATGCCTCTGCCCTGTTATTGGAGATATTCCCTAAGCCCCATTCATAGAAGAGGACACATTCCCCATTGGCATTGTAGATCACACCCCCTGCCCCTACAATACATGGGTTCGACTTGGATGCTCCATCGAAAAAAAAGGTAAAAGCAGTTACATTTTTGCAACCAAATTGCAAACTCCTCCTCTTTGAGCCTTATCTTCCAACTATGGGTTCCTTGTCTGCGCTGAGCTCTCATTATATTTCCATTCTGAAAGCTGTGATTTTTGTCTAAGATGTAGCTGATGAAGTTCCTTTCTTCCACACTATACTCTGTTGCATCAATATTGCTATGAGTTTTGACTGAGATAGTTTCAAGAGCTAGAGTTTTTGCCTTGTTGCAGGTTGTTCTGGAAGTCGAATTCTTATCCTTAAATATTTTCCTCTTTCTTACCAGCCAAATACACCATAACATGGTGTATGGAATAATGTTCCAAACCCTCTGCACTAAATTGTTGTTCTTATTTTTCCAAGGACAGTTCTTTTTCCAGTATTGTATCACTTCACCTATGGAGTGTTGGATGACCCAAGGGAAATTATCAATTGGATACAATTCTTTCCAGCAATCAATAGCAAAAGAACAATCTACAAAGAGGTGTTGCATAGATTTTTCCATATCAGTTGAGACAGCAAGATGGACCATTGATACCTCTTTTTTGTAAATTCTCTATTGTTAGAATTTTTCCTTTTAGTAAGGTCCAGATGAAAATTTTAATTTTGGGAAGAGCCTCTGACTTCCAAACCATTCTCCAGGAGTTCCATATTGGCATAGGGAAAGTGCTATGGCAGATTTGTTGGTGAGCTGCTCGAACAGAGAATTCAGAGCCAGTTGGATCCCAACATAAGCCATCCCTCTCATTCTTTTTTACGGGGGCTTTGCTATGGAGGAAAGGCTGCAGTAAGGCAAGGCTAGGATTGAGAGCAGTGGGAACATCAGGGAAGGACCATCCCAACCAAAGGTGGGATAGAGGATCCCAGCTAGAAATCTGATCCTGAAAATGGATACCCTTGTTGCTAAGAAAGGAGAGAATAGGGATGGTTTCTTCATGGCTTATTATAGTTTGTTGTCCCAGAATCTTGTCAGCTCCAATATTTATACTATCTCCTCCCTTGGGCACTTTGGATATGTTCTGGGCAATGAACGGAATAGCTTTTTACAAAAGCTCCAGATTTTTGAAGAGTCTCTATTGGGTATGACCGAACTAAGCAATTGTTGTCTTGGGAAGTTCAGATATTTGGTTTCTAGAACCCTTTTCCACCATGTTGAAGGACCAGTGATGAGCCTCCAGATTATCTTCCCTCCATAGGCAAGATTTTGAAATTTGGGGGATCTGACACCGAGACCTCCTCTGTCCTGGGTTTGAATGACTTATTTCCAGCTGACTAAATTGAATTTCTTTTTATCAAATTTCCCTCCTTGCCAAAGGAAGTGACGGAGGATAACTTCCATTTTGTTATGAAAAGAAGAAGGGGCTTGATACAGAGAAAATCGATAAAGGGGGAGAGAAGAAATACCAGATTTAAGGAGGATGAGCCGTCCTGCTAGATTAAGCCAAACTGAACCCCACTGTTGCACCTTCCACTTCACTTTGTCAATGATGATGTCCCAAGTTCCTGCCTTCAGAGGTTTTAGGCTCACAGGCATGCCCAAATAGGAAAAATGCGTCCACTCAAGGTTGCAAGTGACACCAAAGATATTAACGATCTTATGAATGACCTAATTTGAAGCATTCCATCCAAAAATAAGGCTTTTCAACTGATTAACAAAACCTCCTGAGTACCCCAAAAATTTGTCCAAAAGAGTCTTGAACCTCCTTGCTATAGTGGTGGAGGCTCCTCCAATAAGCAAGTTGTCGTCAACGAACTGAGAATGATTGATGTTCTTGGCTCCATTTCCAAATTTGATTCCAGTTATGAGGTCCATTCTTTTTTTGTAGTCCAAAGTTTAGCTAAAAGATTCAGCCATAAGAATGAATAGATACAGGGACAGGGGACAGCCCTGTCTGAGACCCCTGGAGGATTGAAATGCTTCACCCGGTCTCTCATTAATCAATGGGGAAATCCAAGGCCCAAAGATGCAAGCAGTGATGAGGCTGATGAAGGGCAACTCAAAACCCATCTTTTTTAAAACAGCAGTAAGAAAGGAGTGTCTAACTCTATCAAAGGCATTGGCGAGGTCGAGTTTGAGGATAAATCCTTTCTCCTTCCTAGAGAGGTTTGAGTGGATGGCTTCTTGAACTAAAAGAATGGAGTCAGTAATTTGTCTATTGGCCATGAATCCTCCTTGGTTGTCTGAAATCAAAGAGGGGAGGAGGGCTTAAGGCGAGCAACAAGGATTTTAGCCAAAATTTTGTATGAGGAGTAGCAGAGGGAAATGGGTCTAAACCGAGAAAAAGTAGTGGGCCTGTTTTCTTTAGGGATGAGAGCCAAAAAAGTGGCATTGGTATATCCACTTATTTTGCCCTTTCTCTAAATCCATCTAATCATCTTAGTCAAGTATTTTTTAATTACACCCCAAAAGGCCTTATAGAAACAAATGGGGAATCCATCAGGCCCGGGAGCCTTATCAGGATTCATGGCCCAGATCGTTCTTTTGATTTCCTCCTCTTCTATTTCTTTTACCAGGCTGTCATTCATTTCTTTGGTAACTCCCTTGGGTAAGTATTGAAGAAAGTCAGCGTAGTTCTCTTCTCCTTTGGTTTCAGTTAGAAGCTCTTTGTAGTAATCAGTGGCAGCCCTTCTGATGGCCTCTTGGGTGTTATGCTGATTGCCTTCATTGTCCAAAATTGAGCTAACGTTGTTCCTGATTTTTCTAGCCGTGGCATGTTTGTGGAAGAAAGTTGTATTTTTGTCACCATCTTGCAGCCATAGCTGCCTTGACTATAGTCTCCATTTTATCTCTTCTTCTCTGTTTATATGGCTCAGCTTTGCGTAAAGGGCACCTTCTTGCTCTTTATTCTGTTGAGAGAGACCATGAACCTCTATTGTTCTTTGGATTCATTCAAGATCATTTTTATTTATTTTTTATCTCTTCAAGTTCTTTGTAATTGGCTCTTGCCCACTCTTTGATGGCCTGTTTGATTCTCTTGAGTTTGGTTTCCCAGATGAAACCTAGTGAGCCTTCAACATGCTGGTTCCAAGATCTCTGAATAATATCTCTGATTGTCGGGTCCCAACTCCAGAGCGGACTGAATTTGAACAGAATTGGCCCTAGAGGGCAGTGAGTTTCCAACGTGAGCATTAAGGGGTAATGATCTGAGGCAGAAGTGGAAAGAATGTTAGCGTACCCCATAGTAAAGGAGGAGAGGAATGAAACATTTATTAGGAACCTGTCCAACCATTCCATTATGTTGCCAAATCCAAGCCTACGGTTGCTCCAGGTATACCTACGATTTTTTGGAACAACATCCACAAATTCATGGTCCCGAATGATAGCTTCCAAACAGCCTCTGAAGGGGTCAGGCGAAAGGCATCCTCCCCTTTTTTCATTGGCATGAAGGATCAGATTGAAATCGCCAACCACTATAATATTTATAGTTGTTTCCTCGTCGATGCTTGCCTTCAAATCGTCCCAGCAACTTTCCTTTTCTCTGTACTGGTTGGGAGCGTATACATTGTAGATAATTATTGTTTGATTGTCTATTTTATTTTCCAAGACCATTCTAATCCAATGCTGGTGTAGATTTTCTGAAATGCAGTTCCATTTGTTGTGAGCCCAAAGGGTAGCAATACCTCCGAAAGCTCCTCTTGAGTCGCTGGTACAACCTATATAATGTTTCTGCTGATCTATTATTCCTCTTATATCTTTCTGCTCAAGTTTTGTCTCCTGAATCAAAATAATTTCTGGCTTTTCATTGTGTATAAGTTCTCTAAGGGCTAAAACTTTGGAGGGATGCCCTAAACCCCTACTGTTCCAAGATAGAATTGTCATCATTGGATGTTTGGCTTACGGAGAGGTGCTCGCCTCTCTTGAGATGCCTCCTTCTCGTGTTGCCCCAGGATGAAAGCTTCTATAGGGGTTTGAGTGCCCATGGCTATGTCTTTCTGAGCGTTCTCGTCTCTATGCTGCTTGGCAGATTTTCTACCAGGACCTGATTTCTTGAAGGAGTCGCAGGAGGAACCATGGTCTTTGGACGAGCTTCTTGTGAGCCTAGGAAGGGGGGGATCGAGGGAAGCCTGCAAATAGGCGATCAAGAAGGGGGAAGGATCTGAAGGATCGGAGGGAAGAGAGGGGGCCAGAGAAGGATCCTCAGGGGGAGGATCTAGGGATGATAAGACAAAGAAAGGGTTAGAAGAGGAGGGGAGGGGCTGATCAGGAGGGGGATGGGAGGAAGGGGGAGGGGATGACGAGGCAGGACGGGGAGCAGAAGGAACAGGAGGGTCAAATTCCATAGGAGCTTTGGATGTCGGGGCAGACTTCTTCTTTTTGACAGGTTCCCATTGGCCTTCTTGATCACCGCTCTCTGCATCCACAAGTTTAGCACATCGATTGGAAAAATGGCCGTATTCGTGACATACCTTACATTTGAAGGGGATTTTCTCGTAATTGAGCTGCTAAATATGGCTCCACTCGTCCACCTTCAATTTTATTGCTTCGGGGAGTCCTTTGCCAAGGTCAACTTCGACGCAAATCCTCGTACAGGCCTGCATGTTCTCTTTCGGTTCGCTACGATCGATGTATTTTCCAACTGCATTCCCGATGGCACACACAGATTCATCTCCCCAGCAGTGGAGTGGGAGATGGGGAAGACGAACCCAAACCGGAATAGCACTAGGGACATCCAGTTCAGGGTCAAAATCTGGAGTCCATTTGTTGAGGTACAGGCTCCTCGAGTCCATGAAGTACAGTCCATTTCTGAAAATTAAATCCTTGTCCTCTTTAGATTCGAAGTGGAATGTGAAATATCCTTTCCCGCAAAACCTAATGGAAATCTTCCCTTGAATTTTATCAGTCCAATTTATCTCCACCCATCTTTGAATGGTTCTAGGAGAAGGCCAGAGGCCTGTGAATTGACCTATGAGGCCTTTTTCAGCCAGGGACAAAGCGGCCATGCGGGGCAAGACTGGGGGTAACTAAACCTCTTGGAGCCCATCCAGCTTCTTCACAAATTTTGAGAGGGCATGCCTTGGGCGTTGCGGAGGCAGCGATTTAACCAAGGGAAAGAATGCACTTTGAGGATCCATTCCTTCCGAAGGGGGCTCCGGAGGGTCTGATACAGGGGCCGTGGCTGGGGCCGTGGCCCAGGCAGCCGCAATCAGATCACCAGGAGGTCAAGGGTGCGCGCGGGAGCTGCAACGAACCAGCTCAGATTGTCATTTTCATTGTATTCCTCGTGGCGGAGGATTCATATTATATCTCACTGAACAGCACTGTTATAAGGTCAAGATGGGGCTTGGTGATGGCTTGGTGATGGAACTTATAAAAGATTATAATAATAAGTATGCATAACAAGTGGGATTGGCAAGCGGTGGCAATTGATTAAATTTGATGAAAATTGTGTCCAGTAATCCAAAAATATTAATAAATATGATGTTTTTTTAGATTTATATTTAGAAAGGTTCATAGATTTTAAGAATATAACTTAAGTTCTGATATCATAAGTAATGTTTTAAAATTAATTAATGATTACATAATCTACATGATAGGTGAGTGGGAGGAATTAATTAATGATTACATAATCTACATGAATAAATACGGAATTATTTACATAAATTAATTAATGATTACATAATCCACATGATGGGTGAGTGGGAGGAATCATATTTAGGTAACTTAATACTTGTGAAAATTGAGTTGTTATGATCTGGCTGACCGCAACCAATGTTTTGGGAATGACTCCCCATCCAACTATAGGCCCATTTACTTATATCTTTCTACAAATGGCTACGCTTGAGCCCTCAATCAACTACCTATGTCCATTTTTATTTTTTTATCTTTTCTTAACTTTGTCTTTTTTTATGAAATTACTAGTAATTATTTTACTCTTTTACCTTTTATTAACTTGGTTGTTTCCATAAATTTACTCATATTTTACTCTTTTTTCTTTTTAATACAATAATTTCTTTTGTTTAGTATTATGATGTTTATGTTATTATCTTATTTACTTATTATTTTTCTTTTATTATTCCTTCTTTTTATTTTTGTTATTATTTTTTTAATTTTTTTTTTATTTATTTATATGTTATGGTTGTTGTTGTTTAATTTAATACTATGGGGTATCCAATTGGTGTGACCCATGTCCACTATCTAGGAAGCCACTTCTATGTTGATGGCCATGTTGAACAAGCACCCACGCTCACTTATGATATCTTATTTTACTCCATCAAGTGCCTTCTATGTGCACTATGGAGTTTGTTCATGATAATGGCATGCAAGGGATTTTTCTTGTTGACAAGTATGGATTCTACATCGATTTTCATAATACACCACCCCTCAATGGCAACATGCTCGTTGTCGTGACATTCTTGTAATTTTGTAAGTCGAGAGTGTTGAACCCCTGCACATGACCATAAATAAGCTAGAGACTCCAGGAGTGAGACTAAGACTAGAGGCTAAGACCAGCGCGAATTTCTTGAGTTTAAGAAGCCAAAAGACCCAATTGATAATGGAGGAGAGAAAGTAAAGAATATCAAGGACCTAATCCAAAGATATGATAGCCAACTTGCTTAGAGACAGGGTGGAAACAACAAAGAAAAATCTCCAAACTGTGAAGAAGTTCCAAGAGGCACTCCCAAAGCCTTATTATGTCTCTTTCCATAAAAAATGGACAGTGAAGGACTTGTAATGGAAACAAGTTACTGCCACTTCTTCCTTATCACCCATAGAGTTCCATCAACATAATCCCTTGGCACGTCAAAAGCTAATGTCATTAATCAACTACTTATTTCCATCATTACCATACCTAGAGATGTTGGCATTGGCAATTCCTATAGACCTCTCCAAAAATTAAAGGCCATCAACCATTAAAACCATAGTCCTTCCCTTAATTTCTCCCATCATTTCATAGTGATTGCAAAGGTATCCAAGGCAATGTGGCGGAATAGATCTATTAAATTCCATGATGATATGTGCTCCACATCCAAGTCCCTCATCATACTCCAAGGAGGGTGTCATGGCACATCCTCACATATACGCACTCAATGGGATTTGTTGCCATGCACCCTCCCACCTAGCAAGTCTTGTCACACCCTATCTTGGAACACATGTATTATGTTATGTCCGCTTCATTTTTAATATAAACAAGCCTTTATGTATTTTTTTTATCCACGCATGTTTTATTTTATCATTATTATCCTCTTTGACTTAATTTTTCTTATATGGGCTACATGCTAAAATTTAGAACTGAAAAGAGCTAAGAATCTTTATAAATGGAAATCTCATTATAAAAGGTGATGCTAAATTAAAGAAGAAAGTTCAAAAAGTAAAAGAAGTTAGAAATGAAAATGGGCAATAATTAGGAATCAAAAAGCGATTATTAGGGATAGAGAAGAAAAGATAATATTAAACAGAAATTTTGGATAACTATGTGTCCTCTCTTGGAATAGTCAAGTCTTTCCATAAAGCAAAGGTCTTATATTACATTAAATCTTGATTGAAGTTGATATTATATTTCTAGTTGAAGCTTAAGAGCATAAAGAATTTAAGGTCCCTAAAATAGAAGGATTTGTATTGTGGTTAGCATGGAACAAAAAATCCTTCCATAGAGAGATTGGAGGCACGGTCCATTATATAAAAACAAACATTTCTCCTCACATTTGGTTTCATAAGAATGACCCTCTTAAACAATACATATGAATGGCAAATTCAAATATCAATGCTAAGAAAATTTATGGCAAGTTGCACCTATTAATTTTACCTTTTATATAAGAAAAAACAATCTAGATAAAATTGTCCCTAGAAAAACTTAAAGAAAGATGTTCATAATCAAATAAATGAAGCTACTATCCCCCTACTAAGAGACTTTAATGCTAAAACTACAATTAATAAAGTTATTCTTTTAAGCAATGATTCCAAGCTCAATCCTCTTTGATTGGATTGGGACCTTGTTTTAGCAAATAGATTCAAAAGAATCTCTAAAGACTTGATCAAGAATTTGTTCGGTACTAACCTAGCCAAGTTTTATAATTCTCAAGATCTAATAATTTATAATGCTCAAATAAAGTGGATGAAATCTAACTAGATGACTAGTATCCATGGGTTGGGTGGCAATGTCATGGATTATATTATATCAATTAACCTATATACAACCAAATAGTAAATTTTGATCCTTTAAACAAGCATGAGCCTAACTCTAATTATAAACCTTTAACCCTAACTATAGATTTCATCATGCTCAAAAGTCCCATTGACTAGAACTCCAATAACCAAAGGCACTTTATTTTTCACAAAAATAAAGTTCTTCTCTTAAACAACTGAAATAGTGAATTGAATATCCTATCTTATAAGAACAAATATTGAAGACCTCTATCATAATTTTAATACAACCCTTTGTAGTTCCATTAACACTTCTCCATCGAGGTGTTATGTAAAAAGAAAAATAAAACAACCAACCCTTGGTATGTAACAAGTAAAAATTGCTCCCCGGCTGCGGGTGATTAATAAGCGAATAAATGAGAGGGCGGCCTCATTAAGGGGCAAGTGGCTGCCCACATCAGACAGATGGCCCAAAGCGTCTCGATACTGCTTCCTCCGTCCGGCCAGGTTTAATGCTGCCATAAATTCTCATGGGAAAACGGTTGTTTAGTGTGCTATAACAATAGATCACCTCCGCCCGCAGATGCACTGTGTGTGGTTGGCGAGTGTTGGAATGGTTAGCATCTGGCATGTCAAGTCTCTGGGTTCTGTGAGTAGTCTGTTATGGTCTTGGATAAGGGTGCCATGGTTGCGTTTACCAGGATTTAGACCTTGGCCCTCTGTACAGAAGGCCTTGGTCTTTACCGTGGGTCGCTCAGGCTTGATCGACTGCCCGCTTCAGCTGGTCCTGGTCTCTGAGCGTTACTTGCCCTTCGATGATCCGGAAGACATTCGGCTTCAGCATATTTGGGTCCCTGCGAGCAATTCGCCCCTCGCTGCTCTGGATTTTCCTCAGCTGCAGTTCAGGTGGTAAGTCTTAACCCTTTCACTTGCATTATTTCAACGGTTTACTGTTTACCTAGTAAGCTTCTGCATTGGCCCACATCACTGTGTGGCAAAGGGAAAATTCGGTTTCTGGGCAGATTGGTGTGCGGTTTGGTTTCAGGATGCCGCGTGAGCAGCAGCGCCTCATTAGTCGACGGGGTGGCTCAAGCGGTGGTGCTAGAGGTCGTGCTTCTTCTCCACGATCGTCAGCCTCACTCGGCTCCCCCTCTGAGGAAATCAATTCACCTGGAGCTCGGCGGGGACGAGGCAGAGGAAGAGGGCGGGGAAGGGCAGCGACGTGTTCGCTCGGTTCTCACCCATCCACTCGTTTCTGGTTTCCATGCGCCTTGGACAATGCCATCTACTATGTTACAGTTCGGATCGAGAAATGTGAACACACAGCAATGCCAGAGGTCCCAGCGGAGCCACGGCCACCCTCGCCTGTTCAGAGTTCTCGACTGCAGCCTGCGGAAGCCTCGGGTGCGGTGGCGGGAACAAGCGAGCCTGCAAGGAACGATTCCCCCTACACAGATTCGAGTGCCTCTGATCCGTATGCATGTCTCGTGGTGGAGGAGCAACCATCCACCTCCGTGGATGCGTAAGCCTGTTGCTTGGTTGTTTTGGAGACCGCTCTCACCGTCTCAGAATGTCGGCACGGTGGTCACTGTGCGCACTGGAGGTTATGAGTCAGTCATGGTTTTGGGTCGATTCTCGTTGAAGTATGTTGTGTATGTTATGTCTTTTATGTCTGTTATGTCTGGAATCTCAATGTTTGTAAAATTCCCCCTCGCCTCGGCAGGGATTGGGAGCTTTTTGGCATGTTACTAGTTTCATATGGGTTTGGGTCTGGAGTCAGTGGACAGTCTCATCGTTCTACAGTTTCTCAGGTTCGTGTCTAGTCATAGTAAGCTCAATTGTTCAGCGGCAGCCATCTTAGCATGGCGGATGTAATCCTTTTTGTAACCTTTTTTGTATAATATTAGAAGTAGCATAATTTACACAAAAAAAACAAGTAAAAACTGCTAGAAAATCAATTAAGGATTCTTATAATGAGTTCTTACAATGTGTTAAGATAAATATATACAAACCCCTAACTAAAAGGAAACATTTGACTACATAAATGTAGAATTTCCTGCAAATTCTCCACAAATCTACCTCTAAGATCTATGTAGAAAACCTTATTGTGGATTAACTCAATAATGCAATATACCAAAGGAAAATATTATAATCTACTTCTACTATCAAACTTGTGGAAGCTTAAAGATCGAGTTGAATCAGAGTTGAACACATATAACCATAAGAAGAAGAATCAATACACATGAAATAGAAAATACTCAGGGGAAAGCCTCAACCAAAAACCCCACTATCTGTATTATCATACAAGGTGGAAATACATCAGAGTTATACAAATTCTTAGCTCTCACAGCTAGTCAGTTCTCAGCACAATCCTCCTGGATGCTCACAGGCAATCAAAGCTTCTCACAAGCCTTCTCCTCTGCCCTCCAAGCTCCTATTTCCTTGTGCATTTACCTCTGGGATGATCTCCTTCACCCAGTGTAACATTGCTCTAACACATTGTTAGAACTGTGCAATCCTCAAGGAACCTTTACTTGACTGCATGGATGAGTTTCCTTTATAGGAAAACACATGCAACTGATAGTAACCTGTCCTTGAGATTTAGCTCAATTGGGTCTTTCTCAAAATAGACATGCATGAGTTTCTGATGAGAGAATCTTCAGTTATCTGGAGTACACTTTTTGAGTGCATACATGCATCAACTGACTGATAACTCACAATTAGTTCCGCAAACAGTTTGGAACTAATTTAACTGGATTTAACTCAGTAAACTGAGCTAACTAATTACAACTCAAATATAACTCAATCTTATCTCCTTAATTAAGGGATAATCTCCTTAATTTAAGGGATAATTGTTGCATGACTACAGAAAGGCTTCTAACTTGAATTTCTCCAACTAATTAATACATAGTGAATTAATTAATTATTTCCAAGCATCTGGTGAGACTAAATTCGAATTTTAATTCAAGGACAAATTAAAATTGGAATATTATGGATTCTATTTTTATCATTCCTTGTTGCTATTTTCAACACTCCCTCTCAACGAGAAAGGAATTCAACTCGATCCCAATCCTGAACCTCTGGAATGTTCTGCATGCAACACTTATCTCAAGTGTTGTTGCTCCAACAACCTCCAGAGACAAAAAACATCCAACCTGAATCAGAATGATGCCTCTGTCATCAAAATATCTAACTACTATTGCCTCTATCGACTAAAAACTATGTGCTTCTGCTGACTCAGCCTTTCTGCACTGTTTTCAATCCTTCTCTATACTCTTCAGTATTTGGCTGCTCTAGCCTCTGCCACTTTGATCTCTGACTGCATCAATTGCAGTGATTCCTCCCACTACTATGTACTTTGGGCTCCCGTAGCAAGGTACAATCCATGAGATAAAACTTCTCAATGGATCCTGCCCAATTTCAGCCTTCTTGGGACGATCACTTCACAGCACCCCACCTCACACCTGGAGATATGACTGCATGTGATCCCTCTACCCACTTCTCCAATTGTGGCTCCTCCACAATTGTCTGAGTCTTCTTCTAACACTGCATGTTGAGAGGTAATGTACTCTCCCTCTCAACCACCAAGTCTCTAACATTTGCCTTGCTCCTCAAGGCTTTGCATGCATCTTGAACCTCAAGAGCATACAGGTTCTTGACTAGTGAACCGATCTGTTTCACTTGTCTCGTGGTGATGTGTCTAAGGAAAACCTTTCCCTTACTAAAGACAACATCATAGCCTTTATCCTCCAACATCACGACCGACACCAAGTTCTTCTTCAGTCGAGGCACATACTTCACATCGGTCAAGGTGATAGAAGCTCCATGCTCCCTCTAAAAAGCAACAGTGCCCACTCCTGAAACACTAAATCTTTCGTCATCACCCATCCCTATGCACATCTTGAGGTCTTTCTCCTCCAAGGTACTGAATAAACTTTTATCGTTGGTCATGTGGAATGAGGCTCCATTGTCAAGATACCAACAACAACACATCATCGATGACACCATGCATGCGATGAGGGTGAAGTCCACTTCGAACTAAGAGGCTAATGCCTCACCTTCTGATCCATCCAAGGATCCCTTCTTGGACTTCTTCGATGGACAATTAGTTGCATAATGACCCATCTCGATATTTTTTTATTTTTTTTCGAAGTATGATATGAATTTGATTTGCACCTACAACCCTGAACTTCAAACTTCGAATTCTCTTCTTTGTATACTGTTCACAGCTCCGATAAACTCAGCTCTGATACCATGTAGAATTTCCTGCAAATTCTCTACAAATCTACCTCTGAGATCTATGTAGAAAATCTAACTGTAGATTAACTCGATAATGCAGTATACCAAAGCAAAATACTATAATCTACTTCTACTATCAAACTTGTGGAAGCTTAAAGATCAAGCTGAATCAAACCTGAACACATATAACCATAAGAAGAATCAATAAACATGAAACACAGAAAATACTCAGGGGAAAGCCTAAGCTAAAAACCCCACTATCTGTATTATCATACAAGGTGGATATACATCATAATTATACAAAGTCTTAGCTCTCACAGCTAGCCAGCTCTCAGTACAATCCCCCTGGATGTTCACAGGCAATCAAAGCTTCTCACAAGCCTTCTCCTTTGCCCTCCAAGCTCCTATTTCCTTGCGCAGTTACCTCTCGAATGATCTCCTTCACACAGTGTAACACTGCTCTCACACACTACTCTAACACATTGTCAGAACTGCGCAATCCTCAAAGAACCTTTCCTTGACTGCATGGATGAGGTTCCTTTATAGGAAGACATATGCAACTAAAAGTAACTTGTCCTTTACATTTAGCTTAACTGGGTCTTTCTTAGAATAGACATGCATGAGTTTCTGATGAGAGAATCTTCAGTTATCTAGAGTACACTTATTGAGTGCATGCATGCATCAACTAACTGATAACTCACAATTAGTTCCTCAAACAGTTTGGAACTAATTTAACTAGACTTAACTCAATAAATTGAGCTAACTAATTACAACTCAAATATAACTCAATCTTATCTCCTTAATTAAGGGATAATCTCCTTAATTTAAGGGATAATTGTTGCATGACTGAAAAAAGACTTCTAACTTGAATTTCTCCAACTAATTAATCCATAATGAATTAATTAACTATCTCCAAGCAGCTGGTGAGACTAAATTCGAATTTTAATTCAAGGACAAATTAAAATTGGAATATTTAGGATTCTATTTTTATCATTTCTTGTTGTTATTTTCAACAATAAATAGAAAGCAAGAGAAGCTTGTGCACCTATTAAGTTCGATTGTAAGAAATTCTAAAGGAACTTCTCATTAAAATAAAGAAAATAATATGATTTTCCTAAGGTATGAAAATTTCTAAGTTAAAGTCTTTATGAATTCTAATGTCATAGACAACATTTCAAATGTTTCTACAGAGGATGAAGTTTTCTCCAAGAAGACAAAGATTGGGGTTAAGAAAATCATAAAAGGGAAAGCTAAAAACATTGAAGGACACAGAAGATAAAATATTAAAAAATGGAGAGTATATTCCCACCCCTCACAACCACAAGCTCTTAAATTTAGCATTCAAGGCTTCCCTAAACTCCATACTCAATGCCTCATTGTACCATTTTTAAAAGTGGGGATGAAAGTAATCCCCTTAATTATAGGACCATTATAATTAGCCCCATTTAGCCAAGGTATATGCAAGTATTTTGGAATATAAGATCCACATATTGCTAGAAAAAAATAGAAGAAGTGTTAAAGACTATGCCAAATTTAGAAATTACCATTCAATTGTGGACCACCTTGTTATGCTTAGATCACCGCAACATAATGTTGCAATAATAAAATCAATCCCATTGCTGTTTTTTTACTTTAGAAAATCTTTGGACATGCGTAGGAAGAGTCGATGGAATAGGTTAGAAGAGCTAAAATTTTATTTCGAGTTGAGAAATATTGTGCTAAGGTTGTATGAGAATGTTATTGTGAAGTTTAGGAACAATGAGGGCTAGTAAGAAGAAAGTAACTATAATATAATAATAAATCAAGGTTAACCTCTACCCTCGCCCTTTTGGCATATACATTGACAACTTAGAATTTTCAAAGTGTGTAGATGTTATAGTTAGTCATAGTGTCATCACAAATATTTTTTGGAAATAACTTGTGTTTTTGTTTTAAAACGTCCAATGTTTCGAGTGGACACTTCCCCCATCATCAAGGACAAGAAAGCTTTGATAATGTGAACAAGTGTTGAGAGAAGATTAAATAGAGGAGCAGTAAGGAAGCAATAATTGCAAAAATGAGGGTTACAAACTTTAAAAATTTTGGAAAAGAAATAAATAAACATATGTATGTGTTTAGAGATAGAGAGAAAGAGAGATATGAACAAGGGGATAATTTTTTAATAATGATGATGTTAATGTTAAATAATCAAGAAATATATTATAAAAAATAAAGAAAGAAACAATATAATTGAACAATAATAATAGTAATAATTAGAACATCCCAAGGAGGCAGCTCAAATGGTGATTGAAGTAAGATGAAATTTGTGAAAACTAAGAGATCCCAAGTTCAAATCCCCCCCATTGTGACCCGGTTTACGGGGAGGAGGATAGGTGGTAGACCTCCAAAGGTTTACTAGTAGTTATGTATTAAGTAGGTTGTTCGGTTCTTAAGGGATGCAAAATAATAATAATAATAATAATTAGAGCAAGGTTCAGGGATAAATCGAATGTTAAAGGTAATAGGAATGATGTTGAAGCCATAACCAAGGGGGAATTAGAAAATATGGAGGAAAATTATGAGAGGGAGGTGTAACTAATAAAAATAATAAGGATTAATCTAAGTTAAATGAAGACTAGATTAGAAGATGAAGCAGAGAACTAAGGAAAAAAATTAAAAGAGGGAGACAGGAATGAAGTAGGAGAGGTTTCGTGCTCCAATTGATGGATGATAGGCTTCCAGGATTGGTTTAGCTTGTAGTTATCTTTGCAATTGAAATTATCAAGGTGCTTCTCAATTCCAAAGCTTTCTGAATCATGCATAAACTGTAGACGAGAGTTGAGGCTAAGATTTAGTTTAAGTGAAGCAAATGGAATGTTTAGACTTAAATGAGTGCTCAATAATAGCTTATTTCGAAATGGTTTATGAGAGGTGTTAGCAATGTGTTCTTTGATACAAGCTCTAAAGGAACATCTTATTTGGCCAATGTATGACTTACCACAAGAGTGAAGAATTTGGTATGGAGCCAAATTTATCTCTGGCCGATAGGCTAAGCTAATCCTAAAAGTCTGTCAGTCATCAACTGGAGCACTAAACCTCTCTTGCTCCATTCCTATCTCCCTCTTTTAATATTCTTTCTTAGTTCTATGTTTCATCTTCTTCATTACTTTTTGGTGTTCTATGACCTTTATTTTTTCCTCCCTACACCTTTTTCTAATCTAGTCTTCATTTAACTTGGATTTAATACTTATTATTTTTATTAGTTACACCTCTCCCTCATCATTTTGCTCCATCATTTTCAATTCTGATTTCAACATCATTCCTATTACATTTAATATTAGATTTATCCCTAATATTAGGTCTCTTCGGAGACGTCCAATAAAATTGGAACGATAAGAAGATTAGCATCGCGTCTAAACAAGGATAACATACCCAAATCAAAAAATGTCCAAATTGCTTACTAAGCTTATCCCTAACCCTTTCCATTTTTATTATTATTATTGTTTAATTCTTCTTACTTTATTTTTTATCATTTTTATATTAAGCTATCATATATTTATCGTAGAAACCCTGGAATTGAATGGATGACCTGTGTTCTAAAAGAGAAATAGCAATTTTATTGGTAGACGTTATGCAACTCACAAGCAGTGGATCACGCCACATATCCCCACATTAAAATCAGAGGATTAAAAAAAATGCAAAGTTGAATATTATGAAAGTAAGAAATGCAAAGTTTAATATTATGAAAAGTTTCGTCAAATCATAGCAAACAAATCTAACAAATCTAACTCGCACGTTTTAATTAACGTGACAAATGGTGATGATTCCTAAGAAACAACACACTCGAGTTGTACCCACTATTTTTACCGTGCATATATATCTAAAATTTACATGTATATAAATAATTCCGAGCTAATCAAGGATGTAGTATTAAGCAAACATATTTTGTGACTTATTTTGGCATAAATATAATGCAATGCTTTTATAAATATAATAAAATAAACATGGGAAGATACATTATTTTAAGAAGATTAAGACACGGTAACAAATTATATATTTTTAAAATAAGGATAATTATTTTTTTTTGAGCATTTTTGTATGAGTGCAGTTAATATTAGCAAAACGAAAGTAGTGGTTTTCTCTTAAAAAATAAAACATAACCAACATAAGTTCTACTTTGAAGGCAATATTCTCGGAATTGACTTCAACAAAAATCTAAGTTAGGATGGTTTTAGAAAGAAAAGAACTTTGGGGGGTTAGAAAGCATTTTATGCTTTTCAAAATAGGTGTAGAGACGCAGAATTATGGGACTCAAAAACAACTCACTCTTTTTGGACTTCTAGTGAGTCCAGTGCTTCTCTATGGTTGTGAACTATGGGCCAACAGTTCGTCCAACATGCAGTGGAGACAAATTGAGAAAATTCATAAGTGTTTGATTACAAACAAATTCAAGATTAAAAGTGTAATTATGTATGCTATCTTGTTAAGTGAAACAGGGGTTGCTCATATTGAGGCAATTGCTATGGTGTGGGTGATAAGATATTTAAAAAAAATTGAGCAAATGGAAGAGTGTAGATGGCCTAAGGTTGTCTTTAATGACAAATTGTGCAAAGAAAAACAAAACAAAAAAACTTGGATGCAACAAATAACAAATGGTTTAGTATATGTGGTATTTGCTTGAACACGTGTCCCATAAACAGCGAAAAGATAAAATCTTTTGTTATGGATAAGTTCCACAAGTGTACTTGGATAAGGAGCTAGGAAGAAAGAAAAAGTACTATATTGAAGTGTTTAATCCCACTACTAGTCGTCAACCTAAGGCATACATAGAGACCAATATCTCTTGGAGAGCCAAACTCTTATTTCTCAGTTAAAGACTAATTACCATCAACTCCATACTCTGTTGTGAAACAAGGTGCTGGAAAAGGCCAAAAGAAGTGTGGGAGGAAAGAGTATGCAATTTTTGTTCTTCCGGAAAAGTGGAAACAACAAAGAATTTCATTTTAGAGTGTGAGGCCTTCAAAGACAACAGAGAAAGTTATGCAAATACGCTGGCAGCTAGCTCTTCTCTTGGGATAATCTATTTAGAGAGGGGTTTGTCGAGAAGCTGGGAACATTTATTGTGAAGCTTCACAAAAAAAGGGTCTAATACATCAAGCAAATGAAGAAGCAATCTGTCTCATATGCTATCTTTAGCCTTGTGGATGTTAAAATAATTCCTTCTCCTTTTTCTATTACAAAATTAATAAATCCATGAGACTTTGGTTTTTGAAAAAATCTTTAAAAATTGAAATTGACCAAAAAATGATAATTAATCACAAACACCTTTTACATTAATTTTGTAAGAATATTTGGTAATAGTGCGCTGCTTATAAAAATATAAATATTATAAAAACAATTATATAAAAGTAATAAATTTATTCAATATAGTATAAATTTTATATTTCTGTTTTCTTTGCTTTTAAACCAATTTTGAAATTCCAACCATCATTATAATGTTCTGAGCACCATATACAACCAAAAAGAAGTGATAATCACAATCTTAGAGATGTCCATGATCTCAGCATCATATTCCAACCATCATTATAATGTCATGTGCCCCATATACAACTAAAAAGAGGTGATAATTACAATCTTGGAGATGTCCATGATCTCAATGTCATAGGATTGTTCGGTTGGCTAGTTTTAAACGATAATAATAAATTAACAAAAAATTTAAGTAATATAATTATAATTATTTAGTTAACTATAATAATTATTATAACTATTAA